>CAUYPK010070750.1:0-10019 GCA_963574355.1 Loris lydekkerianus | reverse complement strand
ATGTTTGGAGAACACTTAGGGATCTAACAGTAACCTGCCATTCGATCCTACAATTCCTCTACTAGGTATATATCCAAAAGATCAAAAATTACACTTTAACAAAGATATTTGTATCAGAATGTTTATTTCAACCCAATTCATAATTGCTAAGTCATGGAAGAAGCCCAAGTGCCAATTGACCCACGAATGGATTAATAAATTGTGGTATATGTGCACCATGGAATATTACGCAGCCTTGTAGAAAGATGGAGAACTTCTCCTCTTTCATGTTTACATGGATGGAGCTGGAACATATTCTTCTAGGCAAAGTATCTCAAGAGCAGAAGAAAAAGTATCCAATGTATTCAGCCCTAGTATGAAACCAATTTATAGCTTTAATATGAACGCAATACCCCAATTATCGCCCACGAATATGATGAAAGTGGAGAGGAAGGGGAGGGGAGGGCAGAGGATGGGTGGAGGGAGGGTAACTGGTGTGACCACACCTACCGTGCATCTTATAAGGGTACATGTGAAATTCACTAAGTGTAGAATGTAAGTGTCTTAATACAATAACTAAGAAAATGCCATGAAGGCTATGTTAACAAGTTTGATGAAAATGTTTCAAATTGTATATAAAACCAACACATTGTACCCCATGATTGCATTAATGTACACAGCTACGACTTAATAAAAATTTAATTAAATAAAAGATATAGCCAGATTACAGTGAACCATATCAATAATTACATTAATGCAAATCAACAATACAGGAGAATTGAAAACAGAATTTTCAATCTATTTTTTTAAAAAACTTAAGACTCAAGTATATATTATTTATAATAGAAACAGTTGAAATGTGAAAAAGTGGATTTACGTGTCATTATGTGATAATGAAGACTTTACATCAAGTACAATAAAGAGTGCTTCCTTGTTAATCATTAAAGAAATAGAAATAGAAAATGCAATGACAAACCACTATACACTGACCATAATGCTTAAAATAAAAAAAAAGTGACAATAAATGGTAGTAAGTATCAAGAGGATATGGAAATATCACTAATTGCTGATAAGAATTTAAACTTTCATAGCAGCTTTAAATATTACCCTGGCATTTTTTTTTTTTCTCCTAAAATGACTAACACTATGAATCATGCATAACCATTTCCTGAGATAAATCAAGTCACCTGCACACACAGGCACATATTTGTATAAATGATAAAGGTTTCTTTATCTTCTTTTAGGCATGGGTTACATTGACCTATGGATTTGTAAAGCCATACATAGATTTCTGTATTTAATATCAGTGTGTGGCACTTCAAACAAATGATATTTCAATGAAAATAAATACTTTTAAAGCTGAATAATTGATTTGGGGTAGAAAACATAATTTAAGTATTATCATTCTTCTTTTTGCCATTTCCCCTTTTCTCCCTCAACCCTCTCCATCCTACTGCATCCCTGAAACAAAGATTAGCTAGAAAGCATATTGAAACTCGCAAAAACTTTAAATAATTGCCTATTGTATTTCAAGAGTTGATGAATAATGTTTTTATATCATATACAGAAAGACTTCTGAAAGTAGAAAAGCTATAATATTATTGCTCATTGCACTCACACTGTTAGGCTCTATTTGAATAAGCATTAGTTCCAAAGAATCATTATTGTATGAATAAAACTTCATATTGAGTTTTAGGGCATTATCGTAATTTCCTGAACAAATACAAGGGCTTATCATATTGTTAATACAAGTTTGCATTTACTCTGCTGGCCAGGGTACTGGCAATTTCCCTTAATTATAAAAAGTTCTTATGTTTTGAGCATAATGCGCATACGGACACGGAAAAATGTTAGCAATTAAGTTTTAAGTAGAAAGCCGTGTGGGTACAATGAAGCCTGAGTTATTCCATGCTATTTCAAAACCCACAAAGGGACACTATCACCAAGAGATTCAAAATAACTGGCTTCAAACGTATAGTTAAAATTAATACAAAGAGTACTGCCTTTGGCACCCTGTGTGAACTGCAAGAACTATTTTAGAAAAATGCTTAGCCTAATCTCACACCAACTGCAAATCAAGAACTTTTCATTTTTTTTAAGTCTATTGAACTGTGACTTTATTTTCTAGTGAACACTTCTAGCTTTCATACAATTAAGAATGGCATGCTGGTCTAAAGAAGATTAAAATGTTGGTTGAGTGTTTCAATGATCTGTTTTCCATACCAGTCTCTCATTGGTGTGGTCTGATGTTTTTAATAAAAGTTTGATTTGATCAACTCTTCCACTCTTAAAATTATAGCTGGTACTTCTTAACTCATTGGAAATTTTCTTTTTTCAAATAGAATGCTCTAAGAGTAGACCCATTCGGAGCATGATCGATTTATAGACAAATTAAAAAATATATATTTTACATATAAAGTTAATATATTTATATGAAAGCATACTTGTACAGGAAGAATACAACAGGTGGAGATATTTTATGTAAGAAAGATTTTAAGAAGTGTAGGTGAAAATTGAGAGAATAGTAGTATTTCTACATAAGAAAACATAGATTTACTGTGAACTTCCATTTTAGGGAATGCTATTATTCTTCAACCCAGTAGAGTCATATATAATAAAATATATGTATAATGTCATTCACCTTTATTTAATAAAATAATTTCCCTAATCTAATTCAATTCAATAAACTAAATGTGTCAGTCATTTATTTAATGTTCATTCACAAATACTTACAGCATACTTACACAGTGATAGTCATTGCATTAGCTACTCTTGGATTAATAAAAGAAAGAAAGAAAAAATGGGGATCAACAAATAAGAAAAAATACATAAATGTATTAATATTTAAATCATAAGTGTATTTTCTTTCACTTTGAAATATGGATCTTATGTCAAATTCCTAAATGCAGGGTGTCTAATGACAATACTAATAATGTCATTCCTACAGGGGAGAGCTCCCACACAGGGTCTAATCTCATTCCATATGGGCACTTTGACTTTCAAATCAGTTTCCTGTATTTATCAAGTTAAAAACAACAACAACAACCAGAGAACTACAATTTAACCCTAGAGATACCAGCAATTTGATAACACTATACTTTTTACCCATATTATTCCCTAAAGTATACTACCCTATGTGGTCAAGACAGGCAAAAAACACTAAAAGGAATCAGCAGTGCCAAACTTAATTACCTGCTAAGCTTTGAACTCAAATTCTAAGATGGAGATTTCTAGAGGTATGTAAGGTAATTTTCAACCTGTTTCTTTCTCATCACACAATGATTCTTTATGGAAATCACTGTATTTGAATTATCTACAAAGACTGTTAAACACAGACACGCTTTGGCCTAATACTTCTAACTTATTGATTCAGAATCTTTGCTGATAAGTATAAGAATTTGCATTTAAATTAGTTCCCTAGCAGATTCTTATATTAAAGTGTAAGAACTACTGCTATACCCTGTAAACAGCATTAGTAATAAGGAAAAAAAAAAATCATTCCATCAAGAAGTGTTATAGCCAGAATAAATAAAAGTGAGGCAGAAGGATTAAAAGAGAGAGAGAGAAAGAGTAGAATAGTGAAAAGTTAAAAATGACAGAAAGATAAATAATGATGAGATAGGTCAGTGTCAAGATTGCTGAAATCTATGTTACCTATGGGGAAAACACATCAGCAAACACATTTTGACACAGAGATTTTACTTGAAACTTGATCAATTTGTTGTCTTATCACTTGACCAGTTCTTCTCAAAAGTTGAAATGACCTGACCTATGTTTGGAGACAATAGAGGAGCAAATTAAAAGTTTGCTTTGTTGGCTATAGAGTTCAGAGAAATACTATTTATAGAGAATTGTGAGAAACATCTAAATATTTTGCTTGAAATCTAAGAGGAAGAGAAATCAAGGGAAATGCAACTATTTTGTTTGTTTGTTTGTTTTTGAGACAGGGTCTAACTCTGTTGCCCTGGGTAAGTGTCCTGAAATCATAGTTCAAAGCAAACTTAAACTCTTGAGCTTGAGCAATTTTCTTGTCTTGGTTTTTCTATTTTTAGTAGAGACAGGCTCTCACTCTTATTCAAGATGGTCTCAAACTCTCCTGAGCTCAAGCAATCCTCCTCAGCCTCCCAGAGTGCTAGGATTACAAGGAACAAGCCACCATGCCTGGCTGAAAATAATACTCTTGGCCAATATAGTCTAGGCATTTTACATAATTATTTCACCAAGTTACATTTCAGTATTTTCTATTGAACACCAAAAGTATCTCTCCTTTTTTACAATGTGGAGAAAGAAAACAAGTAAAATTTCAGCAAAGTTTGTAAGATTCAAAAGTGAAAGTTAATTGAAGAATCTAGGGACTCACTCAATGGTTTTTTCCATTGTTTGCAGAAACATAGTCAAATCATTTGTTGAGACCTTCTTTATATGGTTCATGTCTGTCTCTCTCAACTGTGCCACTTGTTCCATGGGCACTTTATTATCTCAGCATGCTAAGGACTAGCTCTTTCCACACATAAGCATATGCTATTTATTTTGTCTGTGTCATTTGTCCTCTTCATGAGCTACACATTTTTAATGGCTCTACTCTAAAGTCAACTCCAATTTTTTTTTTTTTTCTGTAGCATTGCAAATGGAAACTATACCTATGTTTTTATATACCCATATTTTAGCTTATTAATACCTCTATTTTAAGTTGTCTTATTTACTTAATAATAAGACTTATTAATACCTTTCTGTTTCCTAATAGACTAATACTCATTTTGGAAGGTAGATTTACTTCCTGTCTGTATTTTGACCCTTGAAACTGTATCATAATAGCTGCTGACATGGTTAACTGTGATCCTGCTAATGAGTAATACCCAAAACCCCTTGTACTCTGGAAATAGCTTACTACAAATACCCAGCCTTCCTCACATAATTTAGGTTAAGACTCACTGATACCTCCACCCTCTCCTCCTAATACAGTTAGACAGAGAGCCTCCATATTCTCATTCTTTTTTGAGGAAATGATTAGCTCAATCAGAGCAAAAAGTTTCTTAACCAAACTCCAAACTTTAGATATCTATAAATTATAGGAAAAAAGTCCACATTTTTTGGTTTGGGGTACATTTAATTAAATACTACTTCCTCAGTTAACATTCTGCTTTTAGCTGTTACTTCTGCTTGGAAAATAATTTTTTGTATTTGCTGCCTATCGTACATTGAGGCCGTTCTTATTTTTTTATTTTTATTTTAATGAATACATAGTATTTTTACACATTTATGAAATACATATAATATTTTGACTACGTATACAATGAACAATGGTAAAATCAACAATATTTAGAATAATAGGATGTCCTCCACATCCAGCACTTTTATTGTTTATTTGTTTGGGAAACATTTAAAATTTTCTCTTCTAGCTATTTTGAAAGAGAAATATATGATATTCTTAGGTATAACATATATTTTGAAATATGTGATATTGTTAGGTATATAATATATTTTGACATATGTGATATTGTTAGGTATAGTCACTTTGCTGTACTATTGAACACTGGGATTTATTCCTTCTATCTAATCTAGTTTGTATCCATTAACGACTTCTCTTAATCTCTCCCTCACCCCACTTTCTAGGAATCTGATAACTTGGTAAATATGGCATAAAATGTTGCACATTCCTGAATTATTATATCATTTTAAATATGCTATTTTAAATTTTAAATATTAGTGAATACTCTAATAGAACAAAATATACTGGCTGATAGACAAGGGCAAATGTCACTTTATCAGACATATACATTGTTTTAGAATTTTTACTAATGTAAACATATACTATAATATGTATAAAAATTACTAGCCAATTGCAAGTATGAAGATGAAAGCGTGATTTCATAAATTTCGAGTATAAAATAAGTCTATCAAAATTTTGAGACATATGAATACATAAGAAGTGTCATAAATTTAAATTTCCATGTATATTTATAAATACTATTTGATCATCATATTACTCTGGGCATTTGTATTATTGCATACAAGCGTGTGCTTTTCTACACACAATCCGTTCCTTTGATATTCACTCCACGTAAATGACTGGTTGATACTCGCATGCAGCTCCATCTCCTCTCAGACATAAAGTAATAAGACTACTAACTGGCATGTCAATACTGTCAAGACAAAGGGAAGAATATCATGGGATGTTTCAGAGTAAGCCCTCCATTTTAAGGCACTGAGTTTATAAATCCTTTCTTTAGGGTGGTGCCTGTGGCTCAAGGAGTAGGGCACCAGCCCCATCCACCAGAGGTGGCAGGTTCAAGCCTGGCCCTGCCCTCCCCCCAAAAAAAAAAAATCCTTACTCTGAACATTCTTCTTTTGTGTTAGCAAAGACCAAGAAGTTCAGCAATCATTTTTATGTTATTGTTTGTATGTTTGTTAGATCTAATGTGTCTGGGTCTTCCTTGCACATTGGTGTCTCTGTTCACAGTATTCAATCCCCATTGCCTAAAATTTATAGGACCTCAAAAAATATTTTTGAATAAAACAACCATTTCTGCAAATTAATATGAAGAAAAGTAAAAGCCATGCTCTGATAATTAGAAATACAATTCATGATTGAGTTTCTCCACATCATAGATCATAAAATTTTCTAAAGCTCTATATCCATGTAACAGGTGCATAATGAAATACTACAATATGATGTTCAGATGTTTTAGATGGGAACCAAGCAAATGACTGTCATGAAATATAGCATCATTGGAACAGCAGTTTTTTAAATATTTCTTTTTAATGTGGACATGAAGTGTTCCTATTATGAACATGTTTGTAACAACACTATATAAGACAGATAGTAAAAAGATTACCCTTTCAAATTAACTTATTTTGTATTGTTAAACTCTACTATAATCATTTTCATATATTGACCTTTACTCTTTAATTTTACTAGTAGTTTTTTCTATCAATCTTTTTTTCCCTCAATATCATCTGATGTATTTTTCCTATGATTAAAGTGAAAAAATAACAGATTAGAATAATGCATATAGTCAGGACTGTGTGATCTAAACCTGCTCAAAGCATAAGACTTCTCAAGGGAATGGATGTTTATAGAGAGCAGGATGCTGCATAGTATTCCATGGTATACATATACCATAATTTATTAATCCATTCATGAGTCGATGGGCACTTGGGTTTCTTCCACGACTTGGAAATTATGAATTGAGCTTCAATGAACAATCTATCTTTGTTGCCAAGCAATTTTCAGTCTTTTGCATTTACACCTAGTAGAGGAATTGCAGGATCAAATGGCAGGACTACATTTAGATACCTGGGTATTCTCCAAACTTCTTTCCAATAGGAATGTACTAGTTTGCATTCCCACCAGCAGTGCAGAAGTGTTGCCTTTTCTCCACATCCACACTTTTACCTCTTTTATGGTTACATGGATGGAGCTGGAAAATATTCTTCTTAATAAAGCATCTCAAGAATGGAAAAAAAATATCCAATACCCAATATCAGTCCTACTATAAAACCAATTTATAATCTTCACATTTTCATATGAAAAATGAGTCACAACTACAACCCAGGATGAAAGAGGGAAGGGGATGGGGAGAAGAAAGGAGGAGAGTGGTTAAATAGAGGGAGGGTTAATGGAGGGACCACACCTATGGAGCATATTGCAAGGGTACAAGTCAAATCTATCAAGTATAGAACACAAATGTCTTAACACTGTGATTAACTAAATGAGGTGTAAGAAAGATGGAGACTTTACCTCTTTCATGTTTACATGGATGAAGCTGGAACATATTCTTCTTAGTAAAGTATCTCAAGAATGGAAGAAAAAGTATCCAATGTACTCAGCCCTACTATGAAACTAATTTATGGCTTTCATATGAATGCTATAACCCAGTTATAATCTAAGAATATGGGGAGAGGGAGAGGAAGGGAAGAGAGGGGGGAGGATGGGCAGAGGGAGGGTGATTGGTGGGATTACACCTATGGTGCATCTTACAAGGGTACATGTGAAACTTAGTAAATGTAGAATATAAATGTCTTAACACAATAGCTAAGAAAATGCCAGGAAGGCTATGTTAACCAGTGTGATGAAAATGTGTCAAATGGTCTATAAAACCAGTGTATGGTGCCCCATGATCGCATTAATGTACACAGCTATGATTTAGTAATTAAAAAAAAAAAAAAGAAGAAGAGGAAAGCCAGGAGCTTGAGGTTGCTGTGAGCTAGGCTGAGACCATGGCACTCTAGCCCGGGCGACAGAGTAAGACTCTATCTCAAAATAATAAATGAATAAATAAAAATAATCACTTAGAATTAAATCCTATATATCTGATACTACTGGATCTACCATTACATATGAACAAACAAACAAAAATCTTCCCTGGCTCCACTACTCACTAGCTGTATGATCCTGGGAAAATAGCAAGATTCTGATTTGCCAAATGATATTAATATTAGCAACTTCATGAGTTTTGAGGCTTGAGATAATAGAATTGAGAGTAGTTTGAAATCATAATTGTGATATAGCTTTAATTATTATTATGATTATGAAATACATTCTCCATCTAGGCTTTAGAAGTACCCAATCCAAAATGGTTTATCCATGTCAGTGGGTTTAATATAGAAAATAAAATAGATGCACATATATGTCCACACAACAAGCAAGGGGAATGACTACAACCCAGAAGTAAAAGTGTGAATTAAGACAAGGGAAAAAAGGGTTGGGCATGGTGGCTCACATCTGTAATCCCAGCACTTTGGGAGACTGAGGAAGGAGAATCGGTTGAGCCCAGAAGTTTGAAGCTGCAGTGAGCTCTGCTTATGCCATTGCACTCCAGCGTGAGTGACAAAGAAAGAACTTGTATCTTTTTTTTTTTTTTTTTGGTAGAGACAGAGTCTCACTTTGTCACCCTCAGTAGTGTGCTATGGCATCACAGCTCATGGCAACCTCCAACTCCTGCGCTTGGGTGATTCTCCTGCCTCAGCCTCCCAAGCAGCTGGGACTACAGGCACTCGCCACAACACTCGGTTATTTTCTTGTTGCAGTTTGGCCGGGGTCGGGTTTGAATCCACCTCCCTCGGTATATGGGGCTGGCGCCCTACCTACTGAGCCACAGGCGCCGCTCAAGACCCTGTATCTTTAAAAAAAAAAAAAAAAGCAAAAAGGAAGAAGAGGAAGAAGAAAGAAAAAAATAAAGCATTAATTTTGCAATAAAGGAGTCTTTCTCCACACCTTTAAGTTCAGGGGGCACAATAAACTGTAAAACAATCCAACAGAATGAATTGGTGTTAGGGAAGTATAACCATGAGCAAATGTTTTCCATTCATTTTCAAAAAGCAACTTTTATAGGATTGTATTCTAAACTAAAACAAATACCTTCGATCGTGGAAACATTGTTTACTTGTTAAGACATAATTCACCTTTTCTTCACCAGTCAATAACCGTAGGCCCCGAAGGGAAGAATTGCACAATCCTTCGAACATATGGTTCTTTGATAAGAACTATAAAACACTATTTTGTGGATCTTACCACTCACTTCACAAATACCATAAGATAAACCTCTAGTTCTTTAATTTGATGATTCATTAACTGATTTTTGGAGGGATGAGAAATTATACCTACCTACACCAACCAGACCCTACTTCTGCCTTCCCTAACACCAGTGGAACTCATACTGGAACCCCCCTGAGATTCTTGTTAAACAGTGCGTATAACTGCAGCCCATGCACCTAAACAAACAAACAAACAAAAAAAAAACTTCAATACTGTAGGAAAATTGGAAAAACAGGAAAAAATTGGAAAAAATAATGGAGAACAACATTAGCGACAAATGCCCATACCAGTATTCAGACTAGTACTAACAGCCAAGATTTATTTAAGCCAACATTTACGTGCATTTGAAAAGCACTTTTCTGGCTTGGCGCCTGTGGCTCAAGCAGCTAAGGCACCAGCCACATACACCTGAGCTGGAGGGTTCAAATCCAGCCCAGGCCTGCCAAACAACAATGATGGCTGCAACCAAAAAATAGCTAGGCCATGTGGCAGGCGCCTGTAG
>CAUYPK010070748.1:0-13166 GCA_963574355.1 Loris lydekkerianus | reverse complement strand
AGCTTAGAGAAATTACAGTCACATAGCCAAGAGCTGAACCCAGGCTATTTGAGTGCAAACTCTAGTTTTAACCACTATGTTTGCTGCCGTGATGATCAACAAGCCTCACAATTTCCATAAAATTCAGCTGACCATTGAAATGTTTTCTGAAACTGTTTTCTCCCCCCATCCACCCACCCACCACCCCGCAGCACTAGCTAGTGATACAAAGAGATGCGTAGCTGCTCTGCTCCAGAGGAAAATGATCAGCGTTACTGCCGACCATTTGCCATGTACTCACTCCAAGCGGTCTTTCTTCATCCTTTTCTGAGAGGCTAAAAAAGTTTTGAATCTGGGAGGTCTATAAGTGGTGGAATATGAGTGGGAGGGTGGAAGCAAGAGAGAGAGGGAATGAAAAAGGTCTAGACAGGCAGGTCATGCTTAAATATCAAATCACTCCCAGCCATGCTTTGGTCTTCAATAAGAGGGTGGCAGATGCACACGTTGTGAGTGCTGACCTTTGAAATCGAGAGCAAGCTTTTATAGACAGGCTCTCAGCTCAGTCCAACAGAGTGAGAGGCTTATGTGCAGCGGAGAATGAAATTTTTGTCTGCCAAATTAGACCAGTCAGAGACCCTTTATCTTTAAACTGGTGGTTCTATAAACCGCAGTCCCCACTTAGCGCCATCATAGATCTTTGTGGCCTCACATTTCTTTTTTAAAAGCTTCTTGAATATCTTGCACATACTGACGACCTTTAGACTCCATTTAGCAAGTTCTTAAATCTGTCCCATCCCACTGGGATCTGGGTTGGAACAGTGTGAACTTGACCATTAATTTCAGTGAGACCCATCATCTCCGTCAGGATTCTTTGTTGCAGGCAACAGAATCTAACTCTGGCTAACCTAAGCAAAGAGGAATTTATTGAAAGGATGTCAAGGGGTTGTAGAATTTATGGGAGATGTGCATGATTGACAGGACCTAAGTTTGGGATGGATAAGAACCAAGGAAGCAGGGAAGAGACCTACAATAGTTTGCTCCAAATGCCTCAACTCTGCCAAGAAAGACAGTCACTCCTATTGTGGTGCCCAGGACACAGGGCGTACCTTGTGACTCAGCTGAGGTCTTATCTTGGCTCTCCACTTCCAAAATGGAGACAGAAGGGATCTGGCTTTCCCAGCTGAAAGTGGTCACCAAGAATTGCTCTCTGCAGAAGATGCTGTCAACATCCATGAATAGTCTCTGGACCTGTACGAATCGTTTCATCTCTCTGGCCCTTAACCCAAGAGAGAAAGGATTTGGAAGATCAGTAGTCCTGCTTCCTTGCCTGGCATCTCAGGAAGAAATTCCAAAGTGTGTTCCACGCAGTCTCTCAGGAGATCCTTGGTGCAATTGCACAGAGTCGCATTCTTGCCAATGAGGGATACTGGCTTCCTTCTTTCTATGTGGTACTTCTCAGCACTTCCTAAGATCTTCTCCCCAAGAAGCCACTTGCACCCTGATCCTTGTCGCAAGATCTGCTTTAGGAGAACCCACACAAAATGCTTTAACCAGGCTCTATGCCAGTGATTTTCAACCACTGTGCCATGGCACACTGGTGTGCTGGGAAAATTTTTAAAGATAGTAATTAAATTATTTTCAAAAGAAGTTCCAAGCACAGTAAGTATATTCTTTTCCTTTACTCTTTTTTTTTTATTAACATAATTTAAGTGTACCATGGAAGTTTAACTATAGGTTCAAGTATGAGATGAAAAAGATTGAAAAACACTGCTCTGGCAGCACCTGTGGCTCAAAGGAGTAGGGTGCCGGCCCCATGGTTGCAGGTTCAAGCCCAGCCCCGGCTAAAAACTGCAAAAAACAAAAAACAAAAAACAAAATAAAAACACTGCTCTATGCAAAAGGGGAGAGTCAAGTCCCTAATAGGAAATCAGGCAGCTATGAGGTAAAGGAAATTGATAAGGTACAACCACAAATGACAAATAATCATTATATTTATTGATAATGATAGCAACAGACATTTTTAAAAAAGATTTTTAAAAGGCAAAACATAGTGGTTCCCTACTAAAAGCTATTTTGCTACTTTGTATCAAGACAAATAGAATGAGATTCTCTACATCAGTTATCTAGTGCTATATAAAATAGTTTCTAAAATGCAGTGGCCTAAAACATTACACATTTATTGTCTCGTAGTTTCTGTGGCTCAGGCATTTGGAAGCAGCTTCATTGGGTGGTTCTGGCTTGGTGTCTCTTGTGAGGTCACAGAGAGCTTGTCATTTGGGGCTGTAGTCATCTGAAGGCTGAGCTTCATTGGGTGGTTCTGGATTGGTGTCTCTTGTGAGGTCACAGAGAGCTTGTCAATTGGGGCTGTAGTCATCTGAAGGCTGAGCTTCGTTGGGTGGTTCTGGCTTGGTGTCTCTTGTGAGGTCACAGAGAGCTTGTCAGTTGGGGCTGTAGTCATCTGAAGGCTGGTGGCTCAGCTTCCAAGCTGATGCTCCCATATGGCCACTGGCAGAAGGCCTTAGCTGCCCCCCTGGTGCTCCTCCCTAGGAGACGGCTTGAGTGTCCTCTCAACATGGCAGCTGGCTGCCCCAAGTGAGTGATCCAGGAAGAACAGGATGACAGAAGCTGTGATGTCTTTTGAGATCTACCTTCTGAAGTCACATTACTCATTTCTGCAGAATCCAGTTAGTTACATAAGTCAACCCTATTCCAAATGGAAGAGGACTGCGTAAGAGCATAAATACCAAGAGGCAGGGAATGGTGGGAATCATTTTAGAGGCTGGCACAGTACCCATTTCTTTCTAAAAATTCAACTACTTTCGATGTCTTTACGAAACTGACTGACCGATGACACTTCCACTGTGGAGTAGAGTTAGAAACCCCCATCCCACATATAGTAGGTCCACAACTAGATGCCTACAGTAACAGTTTAGTATGTGGCCAACTCGTTCTGTTTAGCAAAAATAAAGACATCAGTGCAATTCATTTCCCTCGTGTTGGACTAGAGTCCAAGGACAGCCAAGTTGCCAGAGTCAGATCCAAACTGTCACTTGTGTTAGATACACCCATGTCTGGACAATCTCTCCCCGGCCAGTTCTTTGCCCCCTCCTCCACAGAGATTAGATCCTAAACTCCAGCACGAAGTAAACAAAAGGAAGAAAATTCCTTTGTAAGCCCACCAGAACCTCATAAAAACAGAGCCATATGCTGGAGAACCCAATCCGGAAATTCCAGTTTTACATAAAAAATATAAAATACCATCTTCAGTGTGCCAAGCTTTTATAAAGATGAGTGACTCTGCCAACCCAAATAAGAGGGAAGGCCAAATGAGGTAAAGTGCCAAGCACATTTTAGAGCTGCTCCCGCCCCCCCCACACACACACACACCAAATCCTCAATCCAGCGTTAGTAAGGCCTGGGAGATTATCTTTCATGGTGTTCCTTCCACCACCACCCCTTTTTTGAGACAGAATTGCACTGGGTTGGCGTTCTTTTTATCCACAAAGAGCCCAGGGTCTAATGTGCGTGTCTTAGATTATACTGACCCAGAGCTCAGAGGGAGAATAACATTGTTACCTGAGAAATCAGGCCCTAAAAATAGCCTCTTAACAAGAACATTTCTCTTCATGAGAAATGGAAATTGCAGAGATATTTAAGAAGCATTGAAATTTATACAATAGCAGTATCATATGCATTGATTTAAAGAATAGGTCATTTCACTGCCAATTTGTGACATAAATACACTGATTCAGATGACAAAATGCCAAACTTAAATAGCATTACACAGCTCTTTCACCGAAATGGTAACTGTGTGTGCTCTCTGGTTCCCTAATGCTGTAACCAACACTTGCAACCACACTGTTGCATGAGCCAAAAAGACAGGAGACATCCGCCTCATTTCTCTTTCACACACTCACACTTTCCACTTCTAAGCTATTATCAAGACCTCTGCATTCTGTATCTTCCTTACTCTTTTTCCCCACATTACCCCATCCCTACCACCCTGCTCAGGTCTCTTGGGGGAGTTGGGCGCAGCCACCTCCACACCATCCTCCGGCTTCTGCTCTTACCCTTCCTCCCCCTCATTTCTGCTGTGAGTAACTGACACTCTAAACTAAAAATGTAAGGAGCGTGGAGGTTAGGAATTCAGGGTTGACACAGTATCTCTGAAGATCACCCCAGAGACCCAGCCTTCTTCATTCTTGTTTTCTACTGTGTGATGTCTGTTTCAAGTTCATCTCATGGTTGGAAATGATTACTAGAACTCCGGCTATTACAGCTAGCAGGGGTGAGGGAAAGGCTTGAAGAAGATCATTTCCTCTGGTTTAAAGGATACTTCTCAGGGCACTACAAGTTCTTTCTGCTCTGCCTCTGCCAGAACATGCTGTTTTTACGCTCTGTGAGGACATGCTCATGGAAGCCCTCTAGGCCATGGTAAGGAGTTAAGTTTTATTGAATGCTGAGAAGCCACTATGAAGTTTTAAGCATGAGAGTGACATGGTCAAACTTATGTCTTTGAAAGTTCACCTTGGCTACTCTGGAGGATAGAATGTAGCAAGGCAGTGAGGCAAGGAAAGCAGGCAGCGAGCAGGGCAGGGAGCCATGTGCAGTCCTCCAAGGAAGAGGTGGCAACAGTGGTAGCAACAGAGGTACTGAGAGGGCTTGAACTCGAGCCTTACTGTGAGGACCTTCCATCGTCCACCAGGACTTGCTGATAACTTGGATGTGGATATGATAAAATGAAGCACAGTCAGGAGGGCCTGAGGATTTTAGACAGGGAGGTCATGCCATTTATGGAGAGGGAGCTGGCATCAAAAGTTCTTCTGTGGATGAGTTAAGCAGTGGCTAAGAGGCATCCAAGTGGAGGTTCGGGTGGGCAGTGTCTGGTGTACAAGGGCAGGGTCAGGGCAGGAGGTATATATTTATTTGTCTTCCTGAGCACATTGGGTGGTATTGAAAGCCATAGAACTGGGTGAGGTCACCTGTGCAGGATATAGATGCAGCGGGGAGGAGAGTGGGAGAGATGGGGTGGGGTGGATGGAGGGGAGAGGAGGGGAGAGGAAGGGCTGAGGACAAAACCTTGATGCCTTCCAATATGTACTGACTCTGGGACTAAGGACATGGATTCTACAAAAACTCAGTTCCTTGATCTCTGAAATGGGAACATACATGGAAAAGTGCATAGGACTTCATGCAATGCCTTGGAAATGGAAGATAGTGCTTGTTTCTGCATCAAAATGTAAGTACTATACTTTGAAACAACCGGTTACCTTTATCCAGTCAACTGGAATGTCTTATAACCATAGTTATAAAAATGAGTTGTACTTGCATTGTGTTTAACATAACTCTGCTTGTCCTTGCTCTGTTTTCTCACATCAGTTTGTATGTTTAGGCATAGCCCATGAAACACCATATAAATGTAAAAATTGTTATTAAAAGTGTTCATAAAACCTACTGCATAGTTCTCTTGTTTTATGTAACAAATAACATCCCAAAACACTCTAGGGAAAAGGATTTGGAAGACAAACATCTTAAAGTAGAGAAAAGTATCTTTTTTTTTTTACATTGAGTGCTAGCCAACAAACTTTGGATTTTTTCCACGCACAGCAGGATAAAATTGATAAAAAGAAAAATGTATAACATTTCTTAAATGCCCACCATATCTGGGGCCCTGTAATTATTATTGTATACGTCATCTCATTTGATTTTTGTCCCACTCTTTGTAAGAGGTAGACATTATTATATGCATGTTACAGTGGGAGAAACTGAGGCGCAGAGAGATGAGTATCTTGTCAAGCTATAAAGTGTCAGAGCTGTTTTATAAACCCAGGCTAAGTTGGCCCTGAAGCTCCTGCATTTAACCGATCATTCTACCATTTCAGAATTATGATCTAATTGGTTTCCCCTCTATGAAAGTTTCCTGTCACTACTGTAATACATCACCACAAATGTAGAGAGTTAAAACAACAATAATTTATTATCTTACAGTTCTGTAGTTCAGAAGTCCAAAAATGGTTCTTATGGGGTAAAATGAAGGTGTCAACCAGGCTGCCTTCCTCCCAGAGGCTCTGGGGGAGAATCCATCCCTTCAGAAAACCTAAGTTAATTCCCCTCGTGAGGGTTAGTGGGCCTGCCTTCTGGGCTCCCAATCACTTTTGTTCAAATCATTTGTATTGTATTTATTTATTTTAGAGACAGAGTCTCACTTTGTTGCCCTTGGTAGAGTGCCATGCCATCACAGCTCACAGCAACCTCCAGCTCTTGGACTTAGGTGATTCTCTTGCCTCAGCCTCCTGAGTAACTGGGACTACAGGTGCCCACTGTAATGCCTGGCTATTTTTTTCTTGTTGTTGTTGTTGCAGTTTTGGCCGGGTTTGAACCTGCCACCCTCAGTAGATGGGGCCAGCACCCTACTCACTGAGCCACAGGCACCACCCTGTTCATACCATTTTTAGACAGAAATTCAGCTGCACATGCCCAAGCCCAGTGGACATTTACTGACCCCTGTCGCTGACATTCAATCCCAGCTGAATCCAGCCTCTCAGCTGATCCCACTGGCTGTATTCCTCTCTCCTCCTCTCCACATCTCCCTGCACCTTAGTTCTAGCCTTTTCCATATGTGCCCCTCTTTGCAGCTTGAAACAATGACTGCCACCTGCACATAATCCCACTTTAGCAAACGCGGTGGAAGCGGTGCCTCTCTCCCAATACACAAATGCCAATCCCAGAGAGGAACTGCCCATCACACTCCTGCCCAGGACTAAACCCACCACTTTGGCCAGAGAGAATAAAGTTCTCTGCCACTGGCCACCCTGGGGCATGGGTCCAGCCTTGCCTTGAAGAGACAGGGAAATCAGTCAGCGTCAGTGGCACCCATGGCATGGGAGAGGGTTTCCTCATAGAACCAAACTGAGCAAACCAAAATCGCAGTTGTCACAGTGCTCCACAGCTGGGCAGCACTTACTGATTTGTATTTTCCTATATCTGTTTATACCATCAGCTATTAGCTACAATTGCTTCAATGCTGTGGCTTGAACACACACGTTTCATTCACTTGACAAATATTGATCGAATGCCCAATGTATGCCAGACTGTGTGGGGCAATTCATCAGACTGTGTCTTACTCCTCATGTCAGAACTGCGGGTGGGTGCGCTGGTCACCCCTACACCAAAGATGGAAGATGCAAGGCTCAGAGACATCACGTGACAAGTTGAGGGGTGTCATGGGGCTTGGCATAAGTAAAAATGGAATTAGAACCCAGAGCCATTCACCTCTCGAGACTAGAGTCTTCCCCCGACCCCTGGTCAGTTTTGTGAGGGCAGGGGGTGAGTTTTTTTTTTTTTTTTTTTTTTGAGACAGAGTCTTACTATGTCACCCTCGGTAGAGTGCCATGGTGTCACAGCTCACAGCAACCTCAAACTCTTGGGCTCAAGTGATTCTCTTGCCTCAGCCTCCCAAGTAGCTGGGACTACAGGCACCTGCCACAACACCTGGCTGTTTTTTTTGTTGTAGTTGTCATTGTTGTTTAGCAGGCCCAGGCTGGGTTCGAACCCTCCAGTCTTGGTGTATGTGGCTGGCGCCGTAACCACTGAGCCAAGGGTGAGTCTTCTTCTCCCATGTCTAGGCCATCGTAAGGCACCCAGAAGCACTCAGTAAGTGTGGGTTGAATGTGTGAGTGAGTTAAGAAATGCCACTCCCTGGAAAGGCGTGATGCTTCTCTGCCTGGGATTTTCAGCAGGTGGATACAACCCAGTCAGAGAGTTCCCCCAAGATTGGCCTGCGGAAGGCGAAGGGAGAGAGCAGGGAAAGGGGGAGGAATGGCTGTGTCCCCCTCTCGCTGACACATTCTTACGTGTTCTGTGTAACATAGTGCTGTGGATTGGTGTCCCCCAAATCCACCTGCTGAAGTCCTAACCCCCAGGGCCTCAGAATGTGATTGTGTCTGAAAATAGAGTCTTTACCGAGGTAATCAAGTTAACGTGAGGTCCTCAGGGTGGGCCCTTAATCTAATGTGACCGATGTACTTATAAGAGGATGAAATTAAGACACAAATTTCATGCACAAGACATGATGATGTGTGAAGACACAGGGACAAGATGACCTCTGCACACCAGGGAGACTGGCCCAGAACAGGTGCTCCCCACCTCCGCACCCGGAAGAAACCAACCTGCCAACAGCTGATCTTGGATTTGCAGCCCCAGAACTGTGAGAGAATAAGATTTTGTTGTCTGTCACCCAGTTTTGTGCTAGTTTGTTATGCCAGCCTTTGCAAACTTGTACTAATACACATAGATTTACCATGTTTTAGCCTCCACACACGTGTTCTCATCTTTACAATAGTTCTAAGCAATAAAATTATAATGGTCATGACCTTGCCACCACCCCATTGGAATAAAAAGGATTCATTGAAAAGAAGTAAAAATACAGCAGATACAGCCCGTTACAGGGGTAAGACACCAAAAACCAGCCTGCAGGGGAGCAGGGAAGGTGAAGAGAGAGAGCTTCCCTGTCTCCTACCTCCTACATAAAAGATTCACTCAGGGGAAACTACCACATGAAATCTGATTGTATCTGTTTTACTTGGAAACATTCTTCACCAGAATGCAGAAGTGGAGCAGGAGATGGGGAGAAAGATTGCCTGGAACCCACTGATTTGCTGCTGCTCAGGAGTGAGGCCCTGAGGAAAGCCAAGAGCTGCAGAGACCCCACCCAGGTAGCCAGCACCTGCCTGGGACTAAGGGATTCCCAGGCTCTGGAACTTTCAGAGCTAAAACCTGGATCATGGTGAGCAAACCAGGGTGGCTGACCCCCTCCAGGCCTTTGCAGCTCAGCGTGGCATGTTCCCAGGGAAGAAGGCTATGGAGTTGGACAGCTTGGGCTAGGACCTCATGTCCCTGCTTCCTGCCTGGACAGACTACTTCACCTCTCTGAGCCTCAGTTTCCCTAGCTTGAAGATGAGAACAAGCATAAGACTTACCTTGCACAGGTGTTGAGAGGTGGTGGTGGCCCCTGAATTTGCCTACAGGGAGCAGCTCTGCCTGAGGTCAGACTCACTGGTGTTGCCTGTCCCTGCCTCAAGTGAAGTCAGGCATCCTTCTGCGTTATGCTCCAGGCCTTTCTATGCTGAACCAGTTTGCTAAGCTGGTACTAAAGCGCAGGTCAGACAGCAGAGTGGTTAACGCCACTGAGTGCAAACTTCCACCAGTTAGGTTTGGAAGCAGTGGATCAGTGGTCCAACCTCCTTGACCTTCTGGAACATTTCCTGGAGGCGTTTTCATGCTTCTCAGAGGCCCCAATGCAAGTGGCCCTGTGGCCTGCAGCGGCCCACTGGAGAAGCCCCATTATATAAGCCTGTCACTCTCTCACTCTAGCCCCTCATCCTGCTTCCTGGAGTAAATCCTCGAATAAATTCACTGCTCCAGTAAATCCCCTGCACCCAAACCTTGTCTCAGGCTCTGCTCTCAGAAGGACCCAAACTTAGGAGGACTAAATATCACCACCAATATCAAGGCCAATATCAAGCAGGCACTTTAAAAATGTCCACTGTTACCATTATTTTTCTGGGATCTAGAGTTCACAGCTTTTAAGGTGGGCCGTCAAGGACCTGCCTGTTCCCAAGGGGGTCAACACACTTGCAGTAACTGCCCTAAACATGGACCGTGTCCACCTATAACTCCGTATCACTTGGTTACTCTGAAATTTGTTCCAAATGGAAAATGCCTGGAAGAGCTTGTTGGGTGAGAGAGTTTCACCCTCTCAACTGTATAGAACTGAGTGCCTAAAATTAGAACCAACCCCCACCCCTGTTGGTTTTTATGTCCTCAATGCAGGAAAGAAAGAAATCTGCACAACAGCCAAACACAATGGTATGATCTTTCCAGCACACAGAAGGTTGTGACTGTACCTTTCTGATGCTCATTTAGCTTTTATATAAATAGCTATAGGCAGGCGACCTTGTAACAGAAGTGTTTCTGAGACTTGCAATGAGATGGGCCTTTTGACATTCACTAAAGACTGAAGTACACAGGGAGATGAAAATGGCTGCCGGGCATTAGGAAGCCTGCCTATAGCTGCTCCGGAATCATACTGGATTCAAAAGAAATGACAATGGTGTTCTAGAACACACCGTTTGAACATAAGTCATTTACCATAAGTATTTCCATAGGACGTTTCTCCAGACACTGAGCAAAGAATGTTTTAAACCCTGCTGGGTGGGTGGCTCACACCTGTAATCCTAGCACTCTGGGAGGCGGAGGAGGGTGAATTGCTTGAGTTCAGGAGTTCAAGAACAGCCTGAGCATAACGAGACCCTGTCTCTACTAAAAATGAAAAACTGAGGCACAAGATCGCTTGAGCCTGAGTTTGAGTTTGCTGTGAGCTATAATGCCACAGCACTCTACACAGGGTGACAAAGTGAGACTCTGTCTCCAACAACAAAAAAAAAAGAATGTTTTAAACCCAAGCAGTGCAAGTGGGGCTTGACTCCTGTTAGGTATAGTTGGAAGGTGAGCTATGCCCATTCTCTGCAGCAGTAGACAATAAGCCCTCTCTGGGGAGGGGAGCGTGAGGGGGTTCCCAGGACTCGGGGGGTCAGAAACAGAGGGGAGTTAACTATAGGGGACCATCTACTTCAAGATGTCTTGGAAAAGAAAGGATGAAAGAACAAAGAGCCAGGGAGGAGGGGGGACCCTTACACAGGACTTCTCAGACCTTCACAGTGACTGGAATCCCCTGGGGATCTTGTTAAAAAGTCGATTCTGATTCTGTGGGTCTCTGGGAGTGGGCCCCGAGATTCGGCATCTCTCCTAAGTGCCCCGGCGATTCTGATGGTTCACAGACCACACTTGGACTAGCAAAGCTTTAAAGTCACCAGGCTGTAAAACTGACTTAGTAGCACGGCCACCATTTCTGCACTGGAAGCTTGTTACAGTCTTGTGAAATCACCAGTGGCGTGGGTGAGAGACAGAGGCCCTCAGGATCTGTGGGAAGAAGGGAGAGAAGAGAAAGAGAGGAGAGAGGCTGGGAAGGCCCCTTCTACTTCAGGGAAACCAGAGTGCAGAGCTAATTTCTCCAGCTGCACTTTCTGTACGGAAAGATGCTTTAATTAAATGAACACGTTCTCAGAGACCATTTCCTACGTACACTGTCAGCACCCAGTCCCTTGTTAGCAAGAGAATCAGAGAGTGTTAGTCTTGCCAGGGCCCCTGGAGATAAGTTTATCCAATTTTTCCAATTTTCCCTAAACTTAGGGCTTGGAAATAAAAATGCAGAGGGGATCAGACTACATGTGAAGGCCTTTCCAATGCAGCCATTTCAAGGGGAGTCTCAGCCTGACCATATTGGGGTATAAATCTGAGCTGTTTTCATTTGTGCAATTGCTGCTACCAGTAGTGTTCTCTGGGCACCCCCATCCCTGGGCACCCCCATTCCTCCCTGCTTCCAAAGTGCTAACGGATGTTTTGCCTTGTTCTGTAGCTTTCCATCACTTCTGATCAGTAAAATAGTCTCACTTTGGAATTTAAGGTTCATTTTAAAGTTGAGTTAAACTTCTACACTGCTGGTGGGAATGCAAATTAATACATTCCTTTTGGAAAGATGTTTGGAGAACACCTAGAGATCTAAAAATAGATCTTCCATTCAATCCTATAATTCCTGACCAAAAAAATCACATTATAACAAAGATATTTGTACCAGAATGTTTATTGCAGCCCAATTCATAATTGCTAAGTCATGGAAAAAGTCCAAGTGCCCATCCATCCACAAATGGATTAATAAATTGTGGTATATGTACACATGGAATATTATGCAGCCTTAAAGAAAGATGGAGACTTTACCTCGTTCATGTTTACATGGATGGAGCTGGAACATATTCTTCTTAGTAAAGTTTCTCAAGAATGGAAGAAAAAGTATCCAATGTACTCAGCCCTACTATGAAATTAATTTATGGCTTTCATATGAAAGGTATAACCCAGTTATAACCTAAGAATATGGGGAAGGGGGAGAGGGAGGGGAGGGAGGGGGGAGGTGGGCGGAGGGAGGGTGATTGGTGGGATTACACCTTGCATCTTACAAGGGTACATGTGAAACTTAGTAAATGTAGAATATAAATGTCTTAACAACTAAGAAAATGCCAAGGAAGGCTATGCTAACCAATGTGATGAAAATGTGTCAAACGGTCTATAAAACCAGTGTAGGTGCCCCATGATCGCATTAATGTGCACAGCTATGATTTAATAAAAAATAAAAATAAAGTTGAATTAAATATTTGAGTTAAAGCCTTGCCTACCCTTTCCCAGGCAGGGACATTCAGTGGCCATGAAGTTTCTTTTCCTTCCCCTCTGCCCCCAGCCTCCAGGGATGGGCAGAAGGAAGGAAATCAGACGTCTTCTGCCCTTCTGCAGCCTGGGGCTGGGGTTGCTCTCTGTGGAATAATTTCCAAAGTCTCATTCTTGGGGAGGCATTTCTGTGGAGGTTTTACATACACTTTTAGTTTCCCTCGCCTTAAACACAAGCCAGACTTAGTGTTTGCTTTCAGTGAATAGAATGTGCCAGAAGTTACACTGTGTGACTTCTGATCTAGGTCAGAAAATGTGATCCAAATTCCACCTGGCTCTGTCTCTTGGGGCACCTGCCCTTGAGCCCAGCCACTCTGCTATGTAGAAGCCAAGCATGGGAAGGCCACGTGTGGGTATTTCAGCCAACAGCCCCATCAAAGGGCCCCCCCCTGCTGCCAACATCCAATACCAGAAGTGTGAGTGAGGAACCCCCTCAGGTGTTCAGGCTACCCTACCCCACCTATCAGTCTGCAGGCTACCCTACCCTTCCTAGGGCCAGCAGGCTACCCCAGCCCTCCTAGGGTCTATAGGCTACCCCACGCCTCCTAGGGTCTCCAGGCTACCCCAGCCCTCCTAGGGTCTCGAGGCTACCCCACCCCTCCTAGGGTCTCCAGGCTACCCCTCCCCTCCTAGGGTCTCCAGGCTACCCTACCCCTCCTAGGGTCTCCACGCTACCCCACCCCTCCTAGGGTCTTCAGGCTACCCCACCCCTCCTAGGGTCTCCAGGCTACCCGTCCCCTCCTAGGGTCTCCAGGCTACCCCACCCCTCCTAGGGTCTCCAGGCTACCCCTCCCCTCCTAGGGTCTCCAGGCTACCCTACCCCTCCTAGGGTCTCCACGCTACCCCACCCC
>CAUYPK010070746.1:0-39872 GCA_963574355.1 Loris lydekkerianus | reverse complement strand
GTGGGGTGGAGGAGTGGTGAGGTGGTGGGGTGGTGGGATGGTGGGGTGGTGGTGTGGTGGGATGGTGGGGTGGTGGTGTGGTGGGATGGTGGGGTGGTGGGGTGGTGGGGTGGTGGGGTGGTGGGGTGGTGGGGTGGTGGGGTGGAGGGGTGGTGGGGTGGTGGCATGGTTGGGTGGTGAGATGGTGGCAGAAGCAATAAATAGTTCAATATTTTCAAAGCATAAACTGCCAGATTAGTTCATCTACTGGCTTCATATTAGTATTGTAAATTTTGTGTACTATCTCTTTCATTCTTTTGATACTTTACTAAAGAATTAAGGTAAAAGATAAGGTAAACCCGTGGACCTGCAGCCAGCATGTCCAAATTTGGAAGAGAGAGGAGTAGACAAAGTGCTGGTAGTTCCATAAAGCACAGGTTCAGGGGCCCCTTAAGGACGGAGGCAGGGGAGATTCTCCTTTGACCTCATGACTGGTTTGAGGATGTGCCGAAGACCTAACCTGTCCAAGTCAATAGACCCTCAGGAACCTCCCAGAATGTTGTTCCTCTCCCCCTGGATTTGAACGTTGAATTATGCAGAACGGAGAGTATACTGCTTTAATGAGAGGGAAATCTCACATTTCATCTTGTCAGTCATGAAAGTAATGGATGGGTCCATGGCAGGCTAATAAAACTTCAGAGATAGGAAATAACCATACTTCGTTTTAAAGCACATTTCTTTCAAACTTGATGACTATCAACCAATTTTTGCAAAGGCGACTTTAGTTCATTAAGCTATAAATCTAAGTCTTTTTATCTAAAACCCTCACACTCTCTTTTCATTCAAAAATAAAACAGACCTCTTTAGAATTCTTATGCTAACCCATCCTTGCATAAGAATTAAGACTTAACAGCTGTCAAAACCTAACCATTAAAAACCACAACCAAGCACATACTTTTCTACCCAGCCATATCCAAATTCTGAGTTACCTATGGACTCCTCAATGGTGGAAACAATTCACACTTTTTTTTTCTTAAGCCAGTTTAAATATAATTTTGTATATCATAATCTAAAGAGCCCTATTATTGTACTTGGTAATTACTAATATTTCCTTAGTTTATAAGTATAAACATGAGGCTAATAGCATTAAATAATTGTCCAGATTCACACACACAGCCAGTGGCTTAGATGAGATCATAAGCCAGGAATCCAAACTTCAAATCTTTTCTTCATAATCAATTATGGTAGATTCTTTCTCATAACTCTCAATTTTCTCCAAATGTGTATAGCTTATAGGGAGTGAAAGGTTTTTAAGCACGTGACAGACAAATAAGAAAAGTCAGGGTAAATGGTAGTCCTAGATAGATGGTCTCACACTTGGTTGCCAAAATGAAAAGCTCCAAGGTGGGGGGTGGGGTGGGTTGAAAATCTCAATGCTTATTATGCAAACTTAATTCAATTAGTTTGTGTTCACCCTCAACTGTGATGTGTGTCCCATCCAGATTTCCTTGCTATTGTTTCCTTCTATACTCTGGCCTCTATGGGATTCCAAACTTAAAAACAGAACTTCTCATTAATACATTTGCACAATTTCAGGAGCAGTAGATCCGGTATAATAGATGAGTATTAAAATATTTCCACATAAAATCAACTGTGCCATTATATTCTAAAAATATCGAATTTCAATTTGAACAGCATCTCTTTCACTTTTTACTATGATTAACCTGTCCTAGCCATTAGCCAACACAATATGCTTGGGATCAAATGTGAAGCTGAAAACAATTGCAAAATAAATTATTATTGGCATCATCATTTTAATCTACTTTTGTTAAACTTCACTTAAGCTTAAATTCTAGTTCTGACATTTACTAATGGTGCAAATTACTCAATCTCTTTGGGCCTCTGAGATCTTATTTGCAAAAAGGAGATGATTATAATCATTATAAGAATTAACCTAGTTCATACATGTAAAGTAGTTAGAAAGATACTTAGTTACCAAGCAGATGTTCAAATGAGGAAACTCGTATTGTAATCACTATCATTTTTTACCTTGTAAATATGTGAGCTGTCAAGTGGATATGGCTAATACAAGTTGTCTAAGGTCATAACAAAATGAATGGTTTTGTTCTGTAAAAAAATAAGAAACCTCTGTATATTTAATTAAGCATGAATAAGGAGCACAGCCTCATTAAATAGGTTTTATCTTCTACGTGTCAACAGGAAAATCTGACAAGATATTTTAAAATTACAACAAATGCATAAATCCTAACAGTTTATAAACCCTACTAGAAATAAAACATCTAAAAAAATTAAATTCTAAAACCTTATCTCACAGAATGAAAACTAAACAAAAAGTTAATCACATTCCAAATGTACACACATACTCAGGCATATATGAGATGTATTTTCTTCTAGTAAGTTCAAAATCCACTTTTTCAGAAAAATAAAGCATAGATGTAGGTATACAAACAGAACAGGTAAGATTCTGCTAGTGGTTTTGTCAATAAATCAGAAATGTGACGGACATCTTAAATTTGATGGTTGATTATACTAGTGCCTTAGAAATATAATTATTCCACAACAGAAGACCACACAAATCACTAAAAGTCATATTTTAAAATAATAGCTGGGCACGGTGGCTCTCATCCATAATCCTAGCACTCTGGGAGGCCGAGGCAGGTGGATTGCTTCAGCTCAGGAGTTTGAGACCAGCCTGAGCAAAAGCAAGGCCACAACTCTCCAAATAGAAAAACTACCCAGGCATTGTGGCAAGAGCCTGTGGACTCAGTTAACCAGGAGACTAAGGCAAAGGGGTCACTTAAGCCTAAGGTTGAGGCTGCTGTGAGCTATGATGCCACACACTCAACCTCAAGGTGACTGACTGAAACTCTACCTCAAAAAAAATTAAATAAATAAAATAATATTAATTCTATGTGCTAAATTTAATTATGTAAATAAGATTTAAAAAAGCAGGAAAATATACTTTCTCTGTATATAAAGTATAACTCAAACTATTTAAGTAGAGAGGGTAGGCAAACCTAGGAAGAAATATAATGAAACAATATCTTTAGTTGTCTTTGGAATGGAAACATTAGGATTCTTTTTATATTATTTATACTTATGTTTATTCTGTCAATTTTCATCAATAATCACAGAAAGGTTTTATAAGAAAATAACTAGTAGGCAGCGCTCATAGCTCAGTGGGTAGGGTGCCGGCCACATACACGGAGGCTGGCGGGTTCAAACCCAGCCTGGGACAGCTAAAACAACAATGGCAACTGCAACAAAAAAATAGCTGAGTATCACGACAGGTGCCTATAGTCCCAGCCACTTGGAAGGCTGAGGGAAGATAATTGTTTAAGCCCAAGAGTTTGAGGTTGCTGTGAGCTGTGATGCCGCAGCACTCTACCCAGAGTGACGGATTGTGACTCTTTAGAAAAAAAAAAAAAAAAAAAAAAAAAAAAAACAACTAATGTAGAAAATAATCACCTGTTTATAAGAAATAATGAAAACACTTTCATTTACAACTTTCCAAACCCAGGAAATATATTGGGTTTATGTATATTTATATATATTGAAATAACCATTTCAAATATAAATTAAGCGAAAAAGAAATATATAAAGAGAGCACATTGACTCTAATAAATAAGCCTCTGCCACTCACTCGGCACAGCCAAAATGAGGAAGATGCAGAACTTATCAGCCGCCAGGTGGAAGCTCTCAATTTAATAATCCCAAGTTGAATGTCTTGCACCATTAGTTTGCTGATTAAAAAAAAATTCATCCTAAGTTCTTGAAAGGGAAAAAACCCCAAGTATTTCATGTAGAGATGCAGCTTCTTAAACCAAATTCAACAATTTAGTTAGATAACACAATCTCTCCTTTTTTTATTGTACTTCATAAAAAAATAGGAAATGTAAAAAGTCCATATATCACTGGGCAAGAGAGTTGAATAGAACCTTCTCTCAAGAAGACAGACAAATGGCTAACAAATATGAAAAAAATGCTTATCATCCCTAATTATAAGAAATGCAAACCAAAACCACTAATCACCTAACCCCAGTGAGAATGACCCACTTACTTCACAAAAATCTCAAAACTGCAGATGCTGGCATGAATGTGGAGAGAAGGGAACACTTGTACACTGCTGGTGGGACTGCAAACCAACACAACCTTTTTGGAAGGAAGTATGGAGAATCCTCAAAGAACTCAGACTAGATTTCCTGTTTGATTCTGCAATCCCATTACTGGGCATCTACCCAAAAGAAAAAAAAAATCCTTTTATCATAAGGACACTTGAACTAGACAGTTTATTGCAGCTCAATTTACAATCGCCAAAATGTGGAAACAGACTAAATGCCCACCAACCCAGGAACAGATTCACAAGCTGTGGTATACGTATACCATGGAATACTGTTCAGCCACTAAAAAAGATGGATCTTTTGTATTAAACTGGATAGAGGTAGAGCACTTTCTTCTTAGTAAAGCATCACAAAAACAGAGAAACAAGAATGTACTCAATTCTAATACGAAGGCAGTAGATGAGCTAATACAAGGGGGTAGTAGGGGAAGGAGTGAGTGGGGAGAGGGGAGGAGGGAGGGGAGGAGGGGGGAAATGGGAGGTCACAGCGTATCCCTTACAGGAGGGACAATTATACCATGGACTTTATCTGAGAAATGCAATCAGGGTAACCTAATTCTTTATACCCTCAATGAATCCCAAACAGCAAAAAAAATATTAAATTAAAAAAAAAAAAGATTAATTGGAACAGAATCAAGCCTTAAGATAGTATGTAGCAGACAGGGGTAGGGATATGGCTGGGAGTGCCCCAGACAGCCCAGAACCCTGATAGTAACCTCAAAAAAAAAAAAAAAAAAAAAGTCCAAATTCCTTTTCCCTTCATATAAGGACTCTTTTTAGTATTTTCCTATACATAAGCTAAACATATTTCTCTCTTTTCTGTTTTTGTTATTTCTTTGAGCCTGTTAGAAACAGATATTACAGTAAGAATTAGATTTAAAGACAACGCCAGGTGTGTGCACATTCATACTGAAGAACAAAACACTGACAAATTCTTCACTGATACTAATGAGCTACCAGCCTGGTAGAGGCTTTAAAACATGTGAGCAGAATGCTCTGTCCTTTGTTTTTTTGCAGATTTATTGACAATCTGCAGTGGAAATAGAATATGATTATATACCCAGTTAGCTTACCAATGTTTTTAAAGCTGAATTTTAAAAAATGCTTATATTCCATAAATATATTTATATCAAAAAGGAAAAATTCCATATGAAAGCTATAACCCAACTACAGCCCAAAATGAAGGGGAAAGTGGAGGGGGAGGGGAGGGAAGTGGCAGGATGGGTGGAGGGAGGGTAATTGGTGGGACCACACCTATGGTGCATTTTACAAGGGTACGTGTTTACTAAGTGTAGAATATAAATGTCTTAACACAATAACTAAGAAAATGAGGTGAAGGCTATGTTCACCAGTTTGATGAAAGTATTTCAAATTGTATATAAAACCAGCACTTTGTACCCCATAATTGCATTAATGTGCACAGCTATGATTTAAATTTAAAAAAAAGTAAAGAATTTACAAAATCAAAAAAAATGTCATCCGGGCATGATAAAAACCCTTATCTAAATTAATACTTTTAAGAATAGTAAGAACACAGAAACTAGATTCAAACCCAGCTATTATCATTTACTAATAAAGTATCTATAGGTAAGTTATTTGATCTAAGAACTCACGGTCTCATTTATAAAACAGAATAAAATCTACTTCATGGATTTTGCAAAGATAAAGTAAAATAATATATTAAGTGCTTTTCCTCAACACTATCACTATCTTCATAAGATTCATTAGTAAATCACAGTGGAAACAGATAAAGTAAAAATGCTGTGTTAAGAAAGAATAGTGGGTAGCGTCTCTTTTACTGGGATATTAATTCTGTAATAGTAAAGTTTTAGTCAAGTATAATGTCAAGGCCAGTCTTTAAAGAAGTAGCAGCATTTACAGTTATGATCTACAACTTGCAGTCACTGTATTGTCAAAGCATTTTTCAAATCTCAATGGCATTTTAGTTTTAAAAACAGCTATTCTAATGGCATTCTAACAGAAGACCCTTGAGTACAAAGTCCCCAGGTTTAATTATGGTGTTTAGCAAAGATTAGGTTATCAATATATGTATATGGTATGGATTAATTCTACAAGGGGTATCATCTAGAAGTACTGGAAGTTTATAAGGTTTTTCAGAATAGGGTCAACCAGTTAAGAACCAGAAGTCCAGCACCACACCTGCAGTGGGGAACAGAGTGCCAAAGGGAAGTTGAGAGGGCATCCTCACCTAACGGTTTTTCCATCATCCTAATGCTTTGCATTGGTCGGCCTCCACAGAGAAAATAGAAATGTGGGCAGATAAGGCAGGCCATTTGATTATAAAATGAAGTAATTATATTTATTTTACCTACTTCCATCATAGCCTATTAATCTTCACAGTGTTTGCTTTTAATCACCATGGAAAGCCAGTAAGCACAAGGAAGGAGATGCTTAAGATAGGAGAAAATACTGGTTCTGTGATTGTGTAGAACAAATCAACACAGAATAGAATGAGTGGCAGTAGAGTGTACACAGACCAGTGACAAGCATTAGGAGTCTGACCCCTGATAATATTTGCTTGGTGACTCCTGAGAAATCTCTTCTAACTTCCCTTTTTGTATTTGGAAAAGGCATGGGAACAAAAAAGTCTTCTCGCTCTCATCAATGACTCCTCACATGATTTTATGAAAAATTGTCATGATCCTTTTTGTAATGGCAATGCAATTTTCTGGACATGATTAAAAACTTTACATTTCGAGATTCAGTGTTACTTTATATATAGGCTTGAACTTAAGCTTCCTTCAATATATGAAGACTTAACAATGACTGATAATCTGTGGGTTATGTGAAATCATAAGAATCCTTAGTGCCTTTTGTAAACCCTGTCAACAGCTGTTATTTCCACATCTGGATTGCAGTTTCACATATCAAACCAGTCTATCAGATAGTACAATACAAAATAAGAATTTATATGGGCATTTTTTTTTTGCTTTTGTATTTTAAAAAATCATGATCATACATCCAGAAATCAGTAAAAAAAAAAAAAAAAAAAAAAAAAAAAGAATAGTCATACTGGTTAGCATTGAAATGAACAATCAATATAATTAGGAATATAGTTTTGATAATGATAGACAATCCAAAAAAGACCTAGAAAAAAGTATAATTTGTGGAATTTTGTTCCTATTCAATAAATAGCCTGATAACTGGAGATTTGTCCTCTAACTGGAGACTCATTCTGTCATTGTATTGACTTAACGGCCACCTGGCTGAATCGTCTATGTTACCAAATTTTGACTTCTATGATCATTCTACTTTTAGTAACTCACACTATAGCTTAGAATTATCCAGGAAATCTCTACCTTTCAAATATTAAACTTCATATTATTTTACTTTATTTTTTGCAAAAACTTTATAGTAATCAACCTCTTTCATTCCCTTCCTTTTAGTAGATATATTCATGGTCTTCATGCTTTCAGAACCTTTTATTTCACAGCCTAACAGCATGGCCTGCTTCCCCACAACCTCAATTCAGCTTACGTTCCATTGTCAATCACTTGAACCATACCCTGAATAGCAGATCTTATTGCAGTCAACCAGACGGTTCTCATTTCAGTATCATTCCAATTATGTACTTTCTCTACTCCTACACCCAAGCTGCTGAGTAAGACTATATAGAAAGTACATACTGATTATATCTACTATAAATTCGTGGTTTTAAATTTTAACCAAGTGGTCTTGGGTTATTTTAAAAATTCTTAGTGCAAAAAAAATTGAAGTGGACATAATCAAATTTAAAACTTGTGCTTCCTAAGGCATCATTTAAAATGGTAAGAGGAGCTACACAGTGGCACCATATAATCAATGAAGAATTTGTATATAGATAACATAGTCATGTACCATAAAATAGTGTTTCAGTCAAGGACAGATGACATATACAACAAGGGGCCCACAAGATTGTAATGCTACATATTACATTAATTTCAGAATATTAGGGGGTGCACAATAATATCTTTTGTAACAACCTGGATGGAAATGGAGACCATTCATTGAAGTGAAGTATAGCAAGAATGGCAAAACAAAACAAAAAATCACATGCATATAATACTCTATTTTAACTGTACCTTTCTAGATATATACATGCTTCCCATTATGTTCTAACGGCCTACAATATTCAAGACAGCAAAATGCTGTACAGATTTGTAGCCCAGGTGCAATACGCCACACTGTATAGCCCATATAGCCTTGGTGTGTAGGAGGATATATCACCTAGGTTTTTGTAAGCACAGCTTATAATGTTTACACAATTAAATTGCTGAATATATCCCTGTTATTAACTAATTGGTGACTATATATGAAAAAATTACAATTCAGTCTTATTACTAAGTTGTAATTACTGAACAATTACAAATGCGCAAAAGAGCTAAATAGATTTTACCAAATTCCCCACGAACTTTATGGACACCCTGTATATGTTCAAAAATACCAATAATAACAAGGGTTGGTGAGTCTATGGAGAAACTTAAATGGTTGGTGGCAAGGGGATGGTACAGCAATTTCATAAAAAGTTAAATGTAAATTTATCTTACAACCCAGAAATTTAATTCCAGGATATTTATCAAGGAAGGACAAACCATATGCTCCCATAAAGGCTTATACGTGAATGTTTATAGCAGCATTATTCATAATAGCTAAAATAGTAAAAACAACTCAATTTTTGCCAATTGGAGAGTTGATTAAAAAAAATGTGGTATATCTATACAACAGTATATCATTCCACAACAAAAACAAAATGAACAAACTACTGAAATATGTTACAACATGTATGGACCAAAAAACTGTTTGCTAAGTGAAAGAAACCCTATGTAAAAGACTATATATGATATAAATCCATTCATATGAAATATGCAAAATGACAAATCTATGGAGGCAGAAAGTGGGGAAATGGTCACCTGGGGCTGATGCTTAGAGCTGGGTTGACTACACGTAACCTAGTATATTACTTCACCTCTTAATCAAATCACTTTCACAAGGTCACTAATAGGAATCTAGTTACCAGCTTTCACTTATCCATGCAATTTGACGTGTTTGCCCATTTTCTCTTCTCTTCATTTAAAATATGTCAGTTAATCCTAATTCTTCCTTTACCTTTGCATTTGAGCTGATTTCGCTGTCTTTTCAGTGGCTATTTCTCCTTTATTCACTCTTTAAATGTCAAAGGTTCAGTCTCTGATCTTTTATCTCACTCTACATCATCCATACAAATGTGTTTTAGCCTGCACAGTCTTGATTCACATATTGGTTTAAACAAACTTTAATTAGTTTCTGTCCTAGTAGGCCAGAGGCAAGTTCCACCGAGGAATCTTATGGCTGCAAAATTGACCACAGATCTGTGTTGTCTTGTATTAAAAACTCAGGTCCGTGCTCAGACAGTTCTGCCAGTTAATTCACCTGCTGGGACAAGCTTCTCATGACCAGCAGCTGTATCCACGTGAGAAACTTCAAGGCTGTCTCCTGTTTTATGTGACTATGTCTTGATTTTGTAGATGATCTGCCACTGAGGAAACTTTGTAAACGTATCTGTAACTGTATGCATTGATCTTACAGGTCTATTAGGAGAGTCAGCCCACAGTAACTGAACTATGCCTTCAAGGATACAACCACCTGGTAGTTACACCATTAAAGACTGAATTGTGTCCTCACCCTAAATGTTAAAGCCCTAATTCCAATGTATTTGGAAATAAGATCTGTATGGAGGTAACTAAGGTTAAATGTGGCCATAACAATGGGGTCCTGATCTAACAGCACTGACGTCCCTGTAGGAAGAGAGCTCATCAGACTTGACTTTTTTTCTGCATGGGAGCACGGAGGAAGACCATGTGAGGACACAAAAGGCACTACCTGCAAGACAGGAGGACAGTCCTTATCACAAAGTAACTTGCTGATGATCATGGGCTGGGAGCCTCTGGAACTGGGAGAAAATTAGATGTGTTCAAGCCTCCCAGTCCACGGTAGTTCTTCATGGCAGCTGAGCAGTCTACTTCACAAAGCAAACCCCAAGTTCCTCCAGAAATTAAGCGTCCCCATGCCTCTTTCCCATGGCTATTCTTCAGCTAGGTGCTCACCTAATTTTTGAGATGGACTTTGATAATCACTTCCAAGGGAGTCTATCTACCTTTGTATCTTTCATCTTTCATATCTACGATTGCTATGGAGGAGTTATTTTTAAAATACAATGATTATAGCATGTGCTCTTGCTTTGAAATTAAAAAAAAACCACTAATTAACTAGCACCTTCTCATGTAGGTGCTCAGACCCTGTCATCCCTGCCCATGGTCCCAGGGAAATTCAGAGTGTCCCACCACTGGCTCCTCACACCCAACTCTTCCGTGCCTCTTTGCTCAACCTCCTCCTGATTTACCCCAAGCTATGTGTCGAAGAGTCTTTTGCTTTAAGTCCCTGTTTAAACCACACTGCTTTTTGAAGTCTGTCTTTATACTTTTAGGCAGAAATAATTATCTTTAGTTCTTCTAAAGCACTTTATATACATATCTATTAGGATTGGCCAATTTACAATGACTATTTTTGTTCACATCATACTTTCTTACCATTAAACTTAAGATCTTTCACTGTTTTCATTTTATTTTTATTTAAGGTGCTATTATGATCATAGGCCCTTAAAAAGGTAATAATATTTATATTTATTAATCAAATATTTGGCAATGTTAGTATAGAAACTAGTGTAAAGACAGTAATATGAGCTAATGAAGGTCAAAATGACCACCACCCACAACACCCAAAATGCAACTTTTAAACATAGCATAATACAATAGATAAAACCTATATACCTTAATGATTATAAATTTATCTGTGAAGTTGATGGAGATTCTCTGACACATCTATAAGGATTAGACCTTTTCTATAATCTTTTCTTGGGTTAACAAGGAATTTGGGTTGGTATTAGAAAGTAAGGGAATTACAGTATCTTTAAGCAGTAATGTATTTAAAATATGCTACAATTAGCTGCTGAAAGGCCTCCTCTTGGGGCTATTTTAAATCTTCTGGTAACAGGAATTTGGTTATTCCCCAATGTCCATTCACATTTTAATCAGAAGCTGGTGAAGAGGGAACTTAGTCTCCACTGTAACAACACAAACAAAGTCTATACTATTTTAGCAAGCTGGCACTTTACCCTTAGGTGACGAGTCTTCATTTTTTCACTTGCATAGCTTTTGATTATATATGGAGCATATTACAAGGGAACAAGTCAAATCTATCAAGTATTTGAACACAAATGTCTTAACACAAAGTAAATGAGGTGAAAGCTATGTTAATTAGTAGGATGTAAGCACTCCAATTTGTACAAATAATCAACACATTGAATCCCATGAAGGCATAAATGTGTTCATGATCTATGTATATATGACTTAATAAAAAAAGAAAAAAAGATTAAGGAGGCAACTGTTTACCACAGTATTTGTTGAAAAAAAACACAGCTTAAAGAGTGAGGGAGGTCTGAACTTGAACCCCCACTTCATTACTTAAGATCTTAAGCTTTTCATAATTTGCTATAATTCCTGATATTCTGCATTTCTGAAAGTAAAAGAAATGCTGCTTTATGTCATCATGGGGATTAAGCATAATAACATGGACCGGCTGTAGAATGCCCATTGGTAGTTACTAGAACATCTCTTCCTCAGCTTCCTCTCCTGCCTTTTAGATTTGCTGTGATGTTACAGAGAGATAGATAGTATGTGTTGATGGCGAATAACTTTGTGGATAAAGAATCTTTTCAGAGAAAAAAGTTTTATGGGCTTTTTCTCCCTATTTGAAAGAAAAATAGCTTTAAACATTATTAAAAAGATATTATTCTTAAAATTAAAAAAAAAAGAAATTGTACACCATTGATTTGTTTTTTCTTTTGGCTTCTAAGCTTTGCTATCAGTGAACTATTACAAGTCCTCTTATTTAATGATTCAAACACAAATATGTTTCATATTATTTATTTTTTATTATTATTATTTTATTGTTGGGGATTTATTGAGGATACAAAGAACCAGGTTACATTGACTGCATTTATTGAAGTCCCTCTTATAATTGTGTCCCAACCCCAAAAGGCATGTCACGCACCCTGACCCCCCCACCCTGTTTCATATTTTTTAAAAGACCTTTGAAACAGATAGGAACAAGATAGAAGGTAAAAGACCGGAGTGTTTGTGCTATTAGCTATATGACCTTGATAAGCCAATATTTCTAAATTTTAAATTTTTGCTATTATATCCAGTAAGTGAAGGCATTAGCCCAAATGAACATATCTTAAAATATTACAGGAATGTTTTTTCTCATCATAGAGAAAAAAGTGAAGGAATCAATGATGAAAAGCTTACAGAGAAATGGATTAAAGTTAAGCGGTTTCTACTTTGAGTTCTCAGTACCTTTGCTGTGCTAATATTCATCATTACTCTTTATGAAGAGATATGATTTTCAGTGTTATATGTATATAACTTCAGAGAACTGATTTTTTAGACTCAGAATATCTACTACAGGACAAGAAGCACTGGAAAAGTCCAAAGTAGATGGTATCTGAAAGTTCTTTAAACAAACGTTATGATAATTGTTTGATGCATTTAAGTTTTTTTTTTTAAACTCACATTGGTGTATTTTATGGGCTGTTGCCATCATTTCTGCCATATTGATTGAGTTCCTGCAGTATGCTAGGCTTGGAGGATACAAAGAGAAGTTGTATTATTCTACAGTCAAATATCTCAGACCCTACTACTGAAATGGGCTTGGAAACATGAACATGTAATTACTGATGTGACTGCATAATTGAAAAATGGACAACTTGCCGTAGGATCACAGAGAAGGTATGTTTTGAGAATGATCAGAAGACAACACCATGAAAGACTTTTTTGGTCTTTCTTTTTACCAAATCCATTATGTTTTATAAATTTGCCCAGCTGTCATTTTGAACAGTGTTCTAAAGATGCCAGGTTTAAAAGGTTGAGGCAAATAAGCAGGAAAATTTTTTTCTGTAATCTCAATTATAGTAATTTCATTTTCATTGAGTAAAAATTAACAAAGAGGTAATACTTTATAGCTGTGCCTGCCTTTCCCATTCAGAATGGATATCAGCATTTAAATAATTGTATGAAACAGCATTCTATACAAGGAAGTACTTTTAACAGAAAGACTTACATAACTTAAAATGCTTTAAGATCAAGCATTTTAAAATTATATGTAGCCTTAGTCACTTGCTGAATATAAGATTTTAAAAGACAGTCAGATTTATTTATTATGAAAAGGAAACTTCTTTCTGCTAATGGGAGGATTTAGACTTACGATAGTATTGCTTTTCATTTATAAGTGGATTAGCTGGTTTTTGTACTTCTTCAATTACAAAATTCTTTTTAGAAACCTTTATGTAACCCTATAAAACAGTGTTTACCAACCTAAAGCAATTTATCTTTGGTGTAACAAATCCTTATTTGATCTAATTTAAAGATTATTGCCATGAGGATATTTTAACATTTTGATATAGTCTGTCTTGACAGAACATAAATAATAAAGAAAATAAGAGCTTTAAAATACCATATTTTAACATCTGTAAATGTTTATTCTAAGGGTATATATTTTTGTGAGCCTGGTTTCTATTTGTTCTTTTTATAATAAATAGTGATGCTTGAACTTAAATGTGTTTATGAATCACCTGGAAGGCTGGCTAAAACTCAGAACGCTGGGCCTTACCCCCAGAGATTCTAATGCAATATATTTTGGATGGAGCTGAGAATATACATGTCTAACAAGTTCCCAAGTGAAGTGGATATTGCTAGTCCAGGTACTATACTTTACGAGCTATTGTTTTCATAGACACCAATTTATTACCAAAATAGCTGGGTCTTTCTGTTGTTCTAAGGGTCCTCAGCTAGACCCAATCTGGGGCCTACTGGAACCAGGAGAGTTGGTTACCCCGATTGTCTACAGACTGAAGTTGCTTTTGTTAATTCCGAGGCTCTCCCATCACAACCACATCTGTCAAACACTAGCAGAGTTCCCCTCCTTTGATGTTTGCCACCATCAATTAATTAGAAAACAATAATAGGTTATTAGTTTCAAAATGTCATCCACCCTCTGGGTCTCTTCCCCTCTGCTTACTGTTTTCTATTTTTTTTTTTTTTTTTTTTTTCACATAATCTTTTCTCATCCTTCAGTCCCTTGGTCCATCCTGGCCTCACTCTCCTCTCTGCCCACCTGAGTCTATTTCCAGCCTAAATGAATATGTAGCCTGGAGGAGTAATCAGCCTCCTTTAATCATTTGTTCATTAACAAGTATTTGTTAAAATCTCAACATGTAAATAATATGACAAAACCCTCTGTACTCGCAGGTTTACATTGTAATGTAAGGCAGAAGACAAACACATAAATGGTAAGTGTGACCCATGAGGGAGTGACAGGTGCTGTGAAGAAAGTAAGACAAGCAGAGGGAAGACGTGACTGGAGGAAGTCTCCCCGAGCTACTCTGGGAAGGTAACATCACAAGGAGAGGGAGATAATGCGATGAAGGCAATAAAGCAAGAAATGTAGAAAAGGGCATTCCCAGCAGAGGAAGCACCAGTTAACACCTCTGAGATGGAATGTGCTTGGGCTGCTCAAAGGTCAGAAGGAAACCCAGCAGGACTGAAGTTCATGGAGGAGGTGGCTGAAGAGAAGTTGGCGTGGGGAGAATTGTTCATAAGCTGCTTGTAGTGACATGTTTCCCACATGCAAACCCACACATGCACACACATGCGCACACGTGTGGTATACAGGCCAGGAGACTAGGATACATCCAGGGTGAGAATTGAGACTGTTCTCAGCCAACATGAGTGAAGAGATCACCAGCAAACGAGGAAGGAGAAGCTGAAGACAAAGGTCAGAATTCACTGTCTAGCCTTTGTGGTTGGTTGTACAGAAATTCATACAATTCTTATTTCTGAAAGTGAACACATTAATGAAGTCTAATCTTCCTTAAAAAATGCCGAATTAACAAACTACTCTACGTATTAATATAGCAAAGTGGAGATATGTGATTTCTTCCTGCTCAATGAAGGCAAAATTCTGACTAGAGAGGGAGCAAATTCAGGTCAGGGATGTGTCTTAACAATACAATTTTACAAAGGCAATGTTCTCCAACAGTGATGATTCAGATAAAATCAGCAGAACAATTTCCAGCAAAGCAATATCTAGTCAAGCACATGAAACACACACACACACACACACACACACACACACACACATACCTCTTTAAGTAATCTGAGGCAGTGCAGAACAGAAGTTAGCTTAAAACAAGAATTGTATGTTTCCAACCACACCCTCGAGAAAAGCACCAAGCTTATTGCACTTGGTGATTTGTAATGTTTTAATCTTTATATGTTTAGCCTCCAGGCAAATCTAAGAGTATCTGAATTAAATTAAAAGAAATGTATTAGCAAGGATCCCTTTCTAATAAGGAAAATAAGTCTATGTTTATTATTTTACTTTTATAGATATTAAAATTTGACACCATGCAACCTGAAATAAAAAACTATTTTCTCTAGTAACATAATTTTTCAGTATTATAGAGCTAAAATGATCTTGCAAATTAAACTGTCTTGTTTTAAAATATTCTAAAATAATTGTTTCAAAATAATATCCTTTTGCCTTATACTATTTATAGATGAGTTCCTTTTATGATGCTATTTGGAAAACTGCTTCACGCACTCGCTGCCCTCCCCTAAGCTCACAGCATTACCTGTCTGCGTCCACTGTCACATCATGGACCCCTCTCTGGATGACATCCCTGGATGTTGCTGGGTCTGGTAGTCGGTTCAGGCTTCTAGTGTACAGGCTGAGTCCTCCATCTGTCATGTACCTGAAAAGAAATGTCTAATTAAGCAAAAGACAAATAAACTCACTTGTGTAATTTAACTTAGTAAACAAACTGTGTTCATAATTTTCAGTAATTACACAAATATGCTCTATTACAGTTTTTTTTTCCCTGCATAAACATTCTACTCACCAAGAATTAAAATATCTTTAAGTTTGTTAGGAAATCAATATTCCTTACTGCAGCAAGTAGCCAGCCAAGTATAAAACTGATTTTTCTCTTCTGTTATCAATTTTTGACAGGTTTGTAATTATACATAGCTCTTTGTAAAACAAGAGCAAGATTTCATTTCATTTTTGAAGAACTGAAGGTCATCGATGGCTTCAATGTTTCCACCGTGTCTTTCACCACAGGCTTCCACCATTCTGTTCTACATTCAATATCTTGTATCAGCTGCTGTATGTCACAATTAACTAATTTTTAATTGCATGCCCACAGGCGGAATCTAAAGTGATCCTTGTCACTCTCCCAAGTTCAGCATCTTGTCTTAAAGAAGCCCAGACAACATTTAGACTTGACCCCTAGAGCAAATGTGCTAGCTAACAACCCTATGCTAATAATGAATGATTGCTATAAACCCTTCTTTGCTTGCTCTGCTCTGAGAGAAACCCCCAGGATGTCTACGTGGTCACAGCCCAGTACAGACTGAAGCCAGATTACTTAGCTTCAAAAAGCTTTCACTTACTAGCCATGCAGGCTCAGGCAAGTCCCTTAAGTTATCTATGCCTCGTCCAGAACGACAGGAGTGATTAAATTGACCAGACCATTCCTGGTGGGGAATATTGGTGTGGGCTGGCAGTTCAGGCTGTGTGGCAAACTGGCGGGTGGCTGGACTCAAAAGTCCAGATTCAAAATGAGACTCTGAGCCACAAAAACAGAGGAAAAGGTCTCCATGTGCCGCAGCCACAGGAGCCGGCGGCAGCTAGAGCCAGCGGTAGCCAGCCCCTCCCTCACAGCTGATTGCAGCTGCCAGTTTGTGGGAGAATGTGGGAGCAAAGTGAAAATATTTTTGAAGCATGGACTCCTGCATGGAGTTGGGAGGTTGGATAGGAGTGCTGTCTGGAACAGAGCAGCCGAGGTAGGACAACAATTAGAACAAGGGGGAACGGGGGATGATGGCTGATTGGAGCCAGCTCTCAAAAGAAGCTCCAGTCCAGAGGGAGAGATAACAACCAGAAAGAACCCAACAAAGCTGAAGGAGGGGAGCCAAGCTGAGAGATGAGATAGATAATTGCTCGTCTCCCCTGCTGAGGCAAGCTTCGACTACAAAGAAACTATTTTCAGGTACAGATCTCATCCCAAAGAGGTTGTGTGGCTGTCCCCTCCCCTAAAAGAGTTGCTTGCTTACTGTGGGGTCTCTACCGGTGAGCGATAAACTGAGGCTCTCCTTCCTCACCCCACAGAAGGGAATTGCTGGAAGTTGGGACTCCTTCTCAAGAGAGCCCCTGCAATGAGTCTAGGAATTCCCTTGTCTGGCAGGAAATTTGAACAAATATTTTCCTTGACACTTTGATCCTTCAGTCTACCCACCACCACCACCACCCACTCTCCGGCCTGGCAGTCTAGAAGTCCAACTCCTCCAGAATCCAGAATGTCTGCATTTCTTGGCTAGGATCGGGCATTGCAAAGACAGTGGCAGTACAGCTGTGCTGTGCCTGTGAATCCAGTAACTGCACATAAAGACATAGAGGGAAAGGTGACTGATCTGGCCCAAAGAAAGAGTATCTCAGCAGCAGACAGAGGCCTGGGTTCCTGCACCACAGGTGGGAGCTTGGAAACTGCTGAGGTGCATGAACATAAGAGGAGGCACCTCCTACCCAACTTCAGCATTAGTAGAGTGATCCTGGTGGGGTCTAACTCTGGAGAGTCATCTCCCCAACTCTGTGGTCTGCCAGAGGGAACCAGATCTTGCCCTGTGGGGATTCCAGAGCTCCAGAACAGCAGCAACAAAGGTGCAGTGGCTGCGGGAGAAATTCTTTTGCTGTCTGGATATCCCCAGGTTTGGACTGAGCACGGGTGGAACTTTCTTCACCTGCCCTTGAGCTCCTGAAGGCAGAACTCAGCTTCCCCTCCTGGATGGCGGTAGACTGTGGTAACCATGAGGAGGAGGCAACAACCTCACTTTGACTCTGGCAGGCACATAGCCCTGGCAAATTTGCTTATTGGACAGAACAGGGACACAGAGACTGGGTTAACAGAGACTGCTGGTGGGAATACTAGAGGCTGGTGCAACCAAAGTCCAGTGGTGAAGGATGACCAAGGTGGGGTAAGAGGGATCAACCCCCTGGCTCTAAACCTCCCACTGGATGGGCCTCTCTAACCCATCAGAGCACCAGAGGTGCTCAAATCACACTTGAGTTGCCAATAGACCCGTAGCATCTAGTTGCTGGAGTCCTCTTGAACTCTCCAGCTAGAGAGTGGGAGCTGTCTGGGACAATTGGTCTAGAACTCTTGAACTAGAGAAATTACCCGAGGACCCTCCAAGGTGGGACCCTGCTTTTACTATAGTGGGAAGGTGTGATTGTCCTCTTCCAGATATTACCAGTGGGGGAAGGGATGTCCTAGTTGCTTATATTACACCAAAGCTGAGACTGCAACCTAGAGTTGCTGATTCACTAGGATTGGACAGAGATCAGCTGAATACAAGACAGAGCCACCTACCCCCACTACTCCAAGCAGGCCTCTAGAGTCACAGACTTGTACTGTACTGGTCCTTTGCAAAATTGTACAGGAAAAGCTGCAGTCACCAATCTCAGTTACTAGGTGAAGGGCTGGTCAACCACAACTGTAGAACTTTCCAGTCCAATTTCACCTTACCTGCTTATCTGGCTAAACACTGAAAAACAATCATGGGGCAGAATCAGTGGAAAAACTCTGGCAACATGAATAAACAGAACAGTTCTACTCAGTCAATCCAGAGGATCCCATTTACAAACAGATAGATGAGATGTCTGAAATTGAATTTAGAATTTGAATTGCAAACAAGATCAACAGAATGGAAGTAAAGATGGAGGAAGAAATTATAGGATTAATTCAGAAGATGTCTCAAGAATTCAATGAAATCAAAGACAAAATCACCAAAGATTTAGACACATTGAGAAAAGAAGTTGTAGCCTTACATGATATGAGAAATACAGCATAATCCCTCAGTAACAGAATGGAACAGACAGAAAAAAGGATTTCCGACATTGAATGCAAAGCTTTTGAACAATCCCAAACGTTTAAAGAGGAAGAGAAATGGAGAGCAAAAATAAATCATTCTCTCAGAGAGCCCTGGGATAACTCGAAGAAAACCAATATTCACCTTACAGGGATTCCTGAAGGTGATGAAGTAGCTTCACAAGGCACAGAGGCCCTTCTTCATGAGATTATAAAAGAGAACTTCCCAGACATGCCAAGAGATCCTAGAATCCAGATAGCGGATAGTTTCAGAACCCCAGCATGACTCAACCAGAATAAGACATCCCCCAGGCACATTATAATTAACTTTACTAAAGTTAATATGAAGGAGAAAATCCTGAAAGCAGCCAGATGTTAAAAAACCATAACCTACAAGGGGAAGAATATTAGAATGACTGCTGATCTCTCTGCTGAAATCTTTCAAGCCAAAAGAGGGTGGTCATCAACTTTTACTCTCCTAAAACAAAGTAACTTTCAACCCAGGGTCCTCTACCCAGCTAAAGTGAGTTTCATAAATGATGAAGAAATTAAATACTTTAATGACATCCATATGTTGAAGAAATTTGCCTTAACTAAACTAGCTCTCCAGGATATCCTCAGACCTATTCTCCATAACGGCCAGTGCAACTCTCCACCACAAAAGTAAACTCACTCTGGAACTTTTGATCAAATTCCAAATTCCACAGTGGAGAAAGGATTAAATATGTCCACTGGTCTTTTGAAAATCTCGATACCCAAAATTATACCAGGCCTATCACTGTTCTCAATTAATGTGAACGGATTAAATTGTCCTCTAAAGAGACACAGGCTGGCTAACTGGATACAAAACCTCAGACCAGATATCTGCTGCATACAAGAATCTCATCTTAAATTAAAAGATAAATATAGACTCAGGGTGAAGGGATGATCATCTATATTCCAGGCAAATGGAAAACAGAAAAAAGCAGGTGTTGCAATTTTATTTGCAGATACAATAGGCTTTATACCAACAAAAGTAAGGAAAGATAAGGGGGGGTCACTACATCTTTGTTAAGGGCAAGACTCAATATGATGAGATTTCAATTATTAATATTTATACAACTAAACAAAATGCACCTCAATTTATAAGAAAAACTCTAATGAACATGAGCAACTTGATAACACCCCTTTAGTAGTGTTGGATAGATCCTCCAAAAAGAAGCTAAGCCAAGAAATTTTAGATTTAAACTTAACCATCCAACAATTGGATTTAACAGATATTTACAAGACATTTTATTCTAACAAAACTGAATATACATTCTTCTCATCAGCTCATGGAACATACTCCAAAATTGATCACAACTTAGGTCACAAATCTAACCCCAGCAATTTTAGAAGAATAGAAATTATTCCTTGCATCTTCTAAGACCATAATGAAATAAAAGTGGAACTCAGTAACAAGAACCTGCATACTCATACAAAAACATGGAAACTGAATAATTTCATGATGAATGATAGCTGGGTCATAGATGAGATTAAGAAGGAAATAGACAAAATTTTTGGAACAAAACGACAATGAAGACACAAATTGTCAGAACCTCTGGGATACCGCAAAGGCAGTCCTAAGAGGGAAATTTATAGCACTGCAAGCCTTCCTCAAGAGAACAGAAAGAGAGGAAGTTAACAACTTAATGGGACATCTCAAGCAACTGGAAAAGGAAGAACATTCCAATCCCAAACCCAGTAGAAGAAAAGAAATAACCAAAATTAGAGCAGAATTAAATGAAATTGAAAACAAAAGAATTACACAACAGATCAATAAATCAAAAAGTTAATATTTTGAAAAGGTCAATAAAATAGATAAACCTTTGGCTAACCTAACCAGGAAAGAAAGAGTAAAAACTCTAATCTCATCAATTAGAAACAACAAAGACAAAATTACAACAGACTCTTCAGAAATTCAAAAAATTCTTAATGAACATTACAAGCCATTTTATTCTCAGAAATATGAAAATCTGAAGGAAATTGACCAATACTTGGAAGCATATCTCCTTCCATGACTTAGCCAGCATCAAGTACAAATGTTGAACAGGCCCATATCAAGTTCTGAACTAGCATCAACCATACAAAATCTCCCTAAAAAGAAAAGCCCGGGACGAGATGGCTTCACATCAGAATTCTACCAAACAATCTATGAAGCTAGTGTATGATGCCCCATGATCATATAAATGTACACAGCTATGATTTAATTAAAAAAAAAAAAAAAAAAAAGAGAGAAGGACATTTTCCAGAAAACGTAAAAAAAAAAAAAAAAAAAGAATATTGAGTATGGACTGGTCTTTCTCCATCATTACTGAAAATCTATCAGAAGGCAACTAACAAAACTAACCAGATAAACCTGAAGGGTTTCATTGTCATCAGCAACAAAAACAATAACTTATGCACACAGAGTCAAACCACTTAAATGGCTTCTTGTTTGTGCTCCAGTAATACTGTGAAGTGAACAGTGTTACTACCTGCAAGGTAAAAACAGTTATGTTATATCTACTGTGTCAGTTCCCCCAAATAAAGATAATTATAATTGCAGTGGCTTGCAAAAAAAGGAACAAATACAAAGAACCACCAATTCAGAGAAATAACTGCATCAGAATTTTTATGCTAAGGCCTAGTTATACACAAAATTTAATCTGGAAGTTCCCATGAGCTTTGGGAAAAGGGGAGCATGATCTCATTAGAAAAAGACACTAATTTATAAAGATCAAAGATTTTTCAGGCTGTGTGCTTTAGAGAAGTTTTCATGCAAAGAAAGGAGTCTTGAAGGTTCTGACTTGCTGAAGATCACACCAACAGTTAATGAAAAAGCTGATATCAGAACCCAGTTTTCCTGACACCAAAGCCATTATTATTTACCCTACATTTTTAAATGAAAAGTAGTTAGGTCGGCTCGGCGCCTGTAGCTCAAGCAGCTAAGGCACCAGCCACATATACTAGAGCTCACAGGTTCGAATCTAGCCCAGGCTTGCCAAACAACAATGACAACTACAACCAAAAAATAGCTGGGCATTGTGGCGGGTGCCTGTAGTCCCAGCTACTTGGGAGGTTGAGACAAGAGAATCGCTTCAGCCCAGGAGTTGGAGGTTGCTGTGAGCTGTGATGACACAGCACTCTACCAAGAGTAATAGCAGGAAATAAGGAAAGGGAAGGGAAGGGAAGGGGGGGGGAAAGAAAGAAAGAAAGAAAGAAAGAAAGAAAGAAAGAAAGAAAGAGAGAGAGAGAGAAAGATCCAAGGTATTTTACTCTGTGGAAATCCTTGAAGGTCACATGGGAGGGAGGGAGGGAGGGAGGGAGGAAGGAAGGAAGGAAGGAAGGAAGGAAGGAAGGAATTTTACTCTGTGGAAATCCTTCAAGGTCACACTGATAGTTCCTGTGCTTCTAGAAATGCTCAGCTGAGCATGAAGATGCTATCTGGAAGGTTCTCCTTGGCTTGGTCTCTGAAAGGCAGGGGCCACTCCTCAGGGGTCTGGCTGAGGTCCAGATGGCAGCTCCTGAGACTGCCCAACTACCTGTCCAGCATAGGGACCCTGAGACAGGTAGGACTGAGACAACCTGAAAGGACAGGGTCCCTATTCATATGTGCTCATTTGGGAGGCATACCAGAGTCCAGGAGCAGGGCTGCAGAGAAGCAAAGCCATGGGCCTGGGGCATGGCAGGCTCTTTAGAGATGTACCTCACTTAGTACACACCTTCAAAACCTGCCTGGCAGCATGGGAGCTAGTAGGACCTCCTTCTCCTAGCTCCTGATATAATTAAACTGAAAGAAAATGGGACTTTAGTAGTAGTAGTAGAAAGAGGCACTCCAGGCACTGCACAGGCCTTGGAAATCTGTGGCCCCTGAATTTGCCCTGTGTTCCTGAGAGTAAGGCCAGCTCCTCACCTTCCCACCAAGTCCTGGGAAGCCAGTTAGTGCACACTGTGTGCATCTCTTCCACTGTCCCTGCAACAGGCTCTAATCTCTGGCAAATTAAAGCAAAGGGTCAATCCATGAGATGGGAAACAGCAAAGGGACAGGATACAAAGAAGATGACAGAGGGCTGGAGCAATAAATTTGAAGTTAGGAAACTTGAGTTACAGTTGCTGCTCTGCCCTAATTAACTATGCAGGCTTATGCAACTTGTTTGATTTCTCCAACTCTTCAGCTTCCTCATCTATGAAAAGGATTTGACCAATCCTTATACAGTTCCCATGGGCTACTGGGAAGAGAGTATGGATAATTCTTAGACTGTGCTTTGAGGACTCAAACCCTGGGGAATGCCTGAGTATCTCGTCTTAATTAGCCTTAGGGCTGTCAGTGCTGCAGTGTCCTTCCCGGGTTTAGTTTTGAACTTCACTTGTCCAGTTCTGCTGATAAACAACTGATAAACAAGGAGTGATTCTCAGTGCTCTAAGTGCACAAGTGTGCCTAGAAAAAGCGAGTATTCCACCCCACAAAAATGCCTTCATGGCATTACAATGTAATGGTGGGGCCCTTATCAAGAGTAAATATAAGAATCAACAAATGACTCTTCAACTTTGACCAGAAAACTGAGAAGGATGTTTCCACTATTGTATGTTGTTCATTGACATTTGTAAAAAGGACTTCTGATAGACTCCTTTTGGAATTTAGCACCAGGGAAACGTTCGCCATGGCTTTTGAACCAGCTATCTCCATAATCCATGGCATCTGCATATGCCTCCAGTGTCATCAAGCCCTGAGCTACAGTGAAAGGGCTTATATGTTCCTCAACAGTTTAACTGTACATACCTCTTACTGCATCTACTTCAGATCTTTTGCAGAAAAACAAAAGATTGTGTCTCTTGCTGAAGATCACACCAACAGTTTTCCTGACACCTGCGTCTTTGTGAGAGACACAAGTGGTAAATAAATTAGAAGTAAATGTTGGTGAGAGGTGAGTGAACAGGCTTGGAGTTTAAAAAAAGGAGAAGAAAACTGGTTGGCATCTCACTAGCTGTGTGCCCTTGGATCAATCACTTCATCTGTGAGTCTACTTGCTTATCTGTAAAATGGGGGTCTTTATGCCTGACACAATCCCAGGGTTGAAACGAAATTTGGCCAACACGGTGCCAATCCAAATCCTGGGTCGTTTTATAAAGGTCTCAATTCTTTCTTCTCTCCTGCTGAGAGCCCTCCAGCCTTCCCAGGCGGGGGCGCTGGACTCTCACACCTCACCGCCCGGTGCCTGTGGCCTTGGATGCAGGCACTAAAGCTGGGCTGCAGGAGCCCCTGGGGTGTCGGAGGGGCCCGGGCGCCCCTACCTTATTTCCATGTCCTCTTCAGGATACTTGTCCACTAGACTGATGACGTCCAGCACCACTAGCCCCACGCACAGGATCTGCTTCTCTTCCATGAGGCTGCTCTCAAAGCTTTCTGCCTGCCGAGCTGACGGGGTTCCTCCCGGGCTCTGCTTCTAATCCCAGAGGATTGCGCCGTGTTCCCAGGGGCTGCCCTAGCTCCTCCTACGTGTGAGGAGCTCCTCCTCTAGGGAGCCTCCTGCTGCGGGGAGAGGGTCGAAGGGGTGGAGGAGCAGGGAACTAAGCAGGGCCCTCGCTCTCGATGCCCACCGACCCAAACTGGCCTAAGAGAACCGACCACGAGGTCTTGGTTCCCAGCCACCCGGTAGCAGATAGCAGCGCCTCCCACTTCTCGGCCTCAGTTTCCTCACTTATCAGTTGGGCTCGGAACTGATGCAAAGCTCGCCAGAGCGTGGCAAAGCAATCTCACAAATGCAAAGAGAAAAGTGCACCAGAAACGTGCCACTTGCCCTGCCCTTTCCTGCACCTGCGGCTCTGAAGCCTGACCCTAGACCTTCAAGGTAGATACCGCCAAGCCTCTCAGCAGCAGTCGGATCCCTGCAGCCAAGCAGTGGCTGGAGCTTTCGCGGCCGCCCCGCCCAGTTCCCAGCTGAGGCCCCGCCTCCACTACGGAGGAGTGGGGCCGCTAAGTGGACGGTGGACGTCACGTGACGGGAGGAGCTTTCGCGCGCCCCCTGGCTGACGCAGGAGGAACGGGCGTAACCTGGATGGGTAACCGCGGGCCGCGTCTGGGATTAGCGGAGGTTAGAGGTTCCCAGAGCCCACCCGAGCCCCGTGGGCGAGCGCAGTGCGGAACCCGGGGTACCCTCCGTAGGTCGCCGTCTTTCCCTCCCGTCCCCTGTGCACTCCTGCTGCCTACCAGTGACCGCGAACTGGAGCATAAGTTTTTTTGTTTTTTAGAAAAAACTGAGTGTCTTTATTCCTGAATAGTTTAGTACGGCGGTGTGGGGGCCGGCGCCTGCTTGGGAGAGCCCGATAGCGCAGGGAATCGGCCCGAGGCCAGTGGAGGGAGCAGAGGGTGTGAGGATTGGCTCTTCCGCAGTCCGGGGCCTGGAGGGGTTCTGGAGGGGACTGCCGTTAGACCCAGTCTAGATGGGGACCTGGGAGTTCCCAAGCTGGCGCGCTCCGGGCGCCTGCACTGCGGCGGGTCCGCGTGCGGCGGCTTGCCCAGGGCTGGGAGTCCCAGACGGCGCCCCGCCCCTGCTGGCTTTTTGGCCAGTATAGACACTTTGGGCGGGTCAGGCTGGCCCGTGTCTACGCTTGTTCAAGTTCCAGGTCACCGTAGAGCAGGGCTCCGCTGAAGATGGTGAGTGGCTCCTCTGAGTGCGCGAGCTGCCCCATGACCAGGTCGATGCAGACCGTGTCTCCGGCCTGCAGTGGGAGGATGAGGCTGAAGACCCCCAGGGCGCCCGGGCTGGGCTGGCTCTCGGCCACCGGCTTATTCTCCAGACCCTCGGGCTCATAGCCACCAGAGTCTATGCGGGCCACGCCCAGGTTGGAGCGGGACAACACCGCCTCCACTTTTTCGTGCCGGTGTCCAGTCAGCACCGCGCTAAGCAAGTAGCGTCCAGCCAGTGGAGCTGTGAACACACCTAGGGACAAGGATGGCAATCAGAAGAGGACACAGTGGTCTGGACCAGGAAGGCCTGGGGAGTCCACCCAGAACTCCTAGATCAAGGAGGGATCTGCTGGATCTCTTCACCTCTGTTCTACTAGAATGTAAGCAGGAGGGAATTTGATGTTTTGTTCTCTGCTACATCCCCAACACTTAAACCAGTGCCTGGGCAAGAGCAGGTCTCAGTAAAGATCTGTTGAATGAATGACTCCTCACCTTTCCCAGCCCACCCCCAGCCCAAGCTGCAGTAAGAGATGATAAGTGAAGGAAAGGGTAGAAGTCTCCCAAAATTAGGGAATGAAAAGGTTCACATTGTCTGAAGAGGCAAGAATGGGAAGCTGTCACTGCCCAGCCTCATTTATTTCCCCAAGTGCTTAACCCAGGCCCCTCCCAGGTTTACCTGTCTCTGGATCATAGTGGCCTCCATCGTTCACCAGGACTCTGTCGAAGGGGACTGTGCCTGGCTCAGACCGGGGCAAACTCAGGGCAGCTGAAAATGCCACACGGGGCACAGAGACTGCTGGTGCCCCTTCCACTCCTGGGTGGGGAGGGTAGGTGTTAGAGGGATGGTCAGAGCAGAGCTGCCAGCCCCCTTCCCCTCCTGGATGTCTACCCTCATATGCCTGAGGGTACCCGAGGACCTCCATCCACCAACCCCTAGTTCAGTTCTCCTCCATCAATTGAGGGAAAATCAAATGAGAGGAACGTACCCTGTTCACCCTGGGGACCTGTGGGAAGAAGAAAAGGAGCAGTGAGAAGTAGGGCAGTTGTCACTAAGTCACTTAGCAAACATCTGCTGAATCTCTCGTGCTGTGCTAAGTGCTATGTGGGCTTCAAAGCTGGAATGGGGGGGTATCAAGAAAAAGAGGAATAGGTGGGGGTCCTTCTGTTCAACTACTGGGCCCTGAGCCCTAACCCCAGCTTTTTACACCCAGACCGCCCTTCTAGGCTTAGCTTTAGTGGCCAATATAGCAATAGGGCCAAAATACTCAATTAGGCAAACACAGTGACTGTCCCAGCTCTTAGTAACTTCCCTTTGTCTCATTATAATCCATGTAGGACCCCAATTCTTCATACCTTTCCCCTTCTCTGTTAAATACAGAGTGGAATATCAAACTGCTGGGTGGGGGCTGGGAGTAGTGGTGTGGCAACCCTGGCCACAGCAAGGGTCTCAGCCACATACCTGGTGGCCCAATGGGCCCCTTTTGTCCATCCTTGCCTGGAGGTCCTGGAGGTCCAGCAGGGCCTGGGGGCCCCTGCACCCCAGGAGGCCCTGGGGGCCCAGCCTTTCCTGCAGGCCCTACAGGACAAAATTGAGTTTAAGGAGACCCATTATAGGAGCTTCCAACAGACAAGGAAGGTGATGGCTCCATGGGCAGGGTGATGGATATGACAAGTGGGGCTTTGCAGGTTGAGGGGGAAATGGGGTCCTTTGCTGTCCATGCTGGACAACTGGCTAGCAGAGCAACATCCCTCCTCCACCCACAGGTCTATGTGAGCAGGCAGAGGGAAGGCAGGGGGCTAAGATATTGCATCATCTGTTTTGAACAAACTGTGATTGTAGGGATTGCAACTCATGCTGTGCAGAGTAAGGAAAAAGTAGATGAGATCTAGGCTGGACTGTTGTTGAGGGGGAGAAGAAGGGGCTTGAAAGGGGTTTTCCTGTGCCTCCTCTTGCCCCCTTACCAGTGAGGTCTTTCAGGCTGAGCTGTTGCAGACGGTCCTCCAGGAGCAGCAGGGAGCTGTTAAGGGCACCAAGCCGCCTGTTCAGGCCTGCCTGTGTCCCCAGCAACTTCTCCAGCAAGGCTGCCTGTGTCTGGCTAGTGCTGTTGGTTTCTCGTAGCCCAGCCCAGAGCCCAGCCACATGTCTGGAAAGGCCCTCACGCAGGCCCTGCAGTCCCCCAGCCACAGTGTCCAACCGCTCACATACTCCCTCAAGACGGCCCAATCGCCCCTCTAGGCTGGGGCACTGGCCAGCCTGTGCCTGTCCCTCTTCCAGACCTCGGAAGCGCTCTTCACTCTCTGTAACATGCTCTGTGGCCTCCTGCTGTAGCCTATTAATCTCGGAAATGATGCGGTCCTTGGTGGCCCCTAGGTCAGCCAGATCAGCACCCTGGCCCTCCACAGTGGCCTGGAGCTCATGCAGTGAGTCATTGAGGGAACTGAAGGTGAGAATAACCTCAGAGAGCTCTCCTTGCAGGGCCTGTAGGGCTGAGCCTGAGCTGCCTCCGAACACGCTGAAGCCATCCAGGGGCCCACGGCTTGGTCCTCCCACACCTGGACCAGCCCCAGGGCCCCGTGGAGGTAATAGGGGGCAGGAACAGCGCTCCACACCATCCCGAAGGCGGCCCAATTCCTCTTGGACACCACCACAGGCCCCACAGCCCTCATCCCCATGAGCCTGCAGCAGACCCTCCAGTTGGCCTAGCCGGGCCGCTGTGAGATTTAGCCGCAGCGTGAACTCTGCAGATACCTCATCCTGAGCATCCAAGCGATCCTGAAGCTGGCTCATGACCCCTTGTAGTCCCTCCAGCAAGGCCTGCCGGGCCGCTCCAGCTACTCCCACCTTGTGCAGGCCTGAGCCCACCAGCCGCAACTGCCCTTCGCTGTCTAGCACCCTGCGCTCTAAGGCACTGAGGATCTCACTGAGCTGAGAGTCCTGCTCTCCAGGGGACCCAGAGCACAGCTGCCCACATGCTTGCACCGCCCCTGCCACCTGCTCTTCCAGCAGATCCAGCCGCCCCCCCAGTTCCCCGCTCACATTGGCCAGCTGCCCTCCCAGCTGCTCCAGTTGGCCCCGAGCAGCAGGCAGCCAATGGCTCAGCCCCCCGGGATGCCCAGGCCAGCCCTCCTGCTCCTCCGAGGGTCCCAGGGTAGAGTTAAAGCGGTCCTCCAGACGAGACAGGCGGGAAGCTAAGCTGGTGTATCCTGGGGGGTGGCCCCCCTGTCCAGTGGCTCCTCCCAGCTCCGCACCTCTCCGTCCACTCAGAACTGTCACCGAGCCAGCCACTACGTCCAGCCTCCGCTCCAGCTCTGCTAGTCGATGGCTCATTTCTGGAGGGCAGCATTCCTGAGGGGGCCTGCGGCCCACAGCTGACCCAGCTAGCTGCCGCTGCCGCTCTTCCACAGAGGCCAGTAGCTTCTCTAGTGCTCGCAGCCGTTCCCTGTCCTCCTGCTGCTGTCGGCGGAAGCCATCCAGCCCTGCCAGGCACACAGAGCAGGACTCCTGCAGCCGCCGCTCCAGTTGCCGAAGCAGCTCCTCACTATGACCAGGAGGGGCTGGGGCTGGGGCCCTGCTACCACCTGCAGTGTCGCTGCTACCACCACCACTGTGATGATTGTTGAGGTGGCCCAGCTCCTGGTCATGAGTGGAGACACGGTTGTCCAGGAGCTGCAGCTGGTGCTGGATCTCATTGAGGGTTTCGTGCACTCCAGGGCGGGCAGCTGCATCCGCTGGCTGCTGCCTCCCATTGAAGGCTGTCTCCACAGCCCTCTGCACATCTTCTGCCAGGCGTCCACTCAGTCCCTGCAAAACCCCGTGAAGGCTTTGCAGCTCCTTCGTCAGGCTCTGCACTTGCTCCTCCAGCTGCTGCACCTTCTCTGACTCCCCAGGACCTGAAGAGGAGGGAAGGCAGAGGGCAGAGGGGTTGGCCTGAGAGCTTAGAGCCTACCTCCTAGACCCTGCACCCCCAGACCTCCCCGGGCTGTTCACTTAAAGCTTCTAGGCCAGATACCACTAACTCTTTCCATTTTGCAGAGTGGGAAACAGAGGACCTGAGATGTTAGGTCACTCATGGATTGCAAATTTAAATAAGTGGCAGTGCCTAGTTTCAAACCCACTATCTGGCCACCAGGCCCATGTCCTTTCCACCTGTCTGGTGTCTCAACTTCTTGGAAATGGTTTCCTCCTCTGTGAAAGGAGAATGACACCATGTGTCTTCTGTCACAGGGCTGTCAAGAACAGAGAAATGGGAATGTGGGAGAGGCAGACTGGACACCCCGACAGCAGCTAGTACTGGGCAGCACTTCCCTACAATGCCACAGAGACAAACGGGGGTGTATGGATGGTCAGAGAGTTAGCCAGACATTCCTGTTTCCATAATTATAGCATGGTTATCTTGCTGGCAGGGAAACACAGCACATCCGGTGTGCCCGGCAGACACGAGGGAAAACAAGTAGCAGGGGACTGCTGCATTCTGGGACCCGCAGGCCCCCTTGCCATGGAGAGGCCTGGGACCTGTAGTCAGGTGCAGTGCATGCTAGGACTTGTAGTCTCTTCCGTCTGTACCCATGGACCACACTTCTCAAAGGAATTCCCCTTCCTCCTGGGGCTGCCCCCAGCTAGGCAGGCTTTCGGCCACATGTGGGCGTGTGTGAATGCCTCTCCTTCACTGCCTTCTTTTCCTCTCTTTTAGTCTTTTTTTCCCCCTCCCCGCTCCTCATACACAAGGAATCTCAGGGATCTCACCAATTCCCTTGTGTCCCTCTCTTCCCTGGCCCCTGACATGCCTCCCTCCAGGCCCTGACAGTGATGCTTACCTTCTCCCCCCAGCCCGCTGAGGTGGCTGCCCGCACTGGAGCCGGAGAGATTGGGGCGGGCAGGCCGGGGTAGGGAGTGTGGGGTGGAAGGGGTTGGGCCTGGTGCTGGCGCAGGACTCTCGCCACAGTCACTGCCCCCATAACCCTGACAGCACCTCCACTCCATATCTGTCACTGTCTTGTAGGCCACACGGTAGCGAGGGCGGAGGAAGCTGCGGTACCTGGAAGAGGCAGAGGGAGGCCTTGTGATTCCTCCCTGGTCATCAGGGGTCCTGGCCCCTCTCCTTAGAGATGAGCAGCCACTGGTGGGCAAGGACTGTCTCTCAGTCTGGGTCCTCCTTACTGTCCAGCACGTGGCCTTCCTCAGTTGACAGCTGTCAGCTTTTTGGCCAAGGGCCAAATCCCCATTCTTCCTCCCCTTGCCCTGTGCTAGAATCTTAAGCTCCTTTCCCAGGGGGTGACCCATCCCAGAAAAGGCATCTGGGGGCTGGCAGGGAAAGTAAGTCTGCCCTCAGTATCTCACCACCCAAACTTTTGGTAAGCATCTCTTCAAGATAGCTCTGACCACCGCCCCTCCCTTGCCCCTGCTACCTGCTTTGTACAAATTCCTGGAGTTAGCCACACACCTTGAATCTTGGCTTAGCTCCCACCAAGTGTCCATCCCCTGGCCCTGGGGACTCACATGATGCTTCGGGGACATTGGGGCTGGCCCCAGCCACAGGGCTGGTAATCTGGCTTGATGAAGGTCTCCACTCCATCCTCAAGGACACAGCTCACTGTCCGGGTCACCACATAGGCACACCAGTTCCTGTAGGCACATCCCCATCTGGGCCCAAGGACCAGAGACACATGCCCCAGAGGAGGGCCCAGTGGCTACCAGAGGGGCTGAGGAAGGGTCAAAAAATGAAGGGCCCTTGGGGATCAATGAGAGGGCTCTGGCAGGGCCACCCCCCCATTCTTTCCTGTGTAGCAGGAGCAGATAAAGACTTTTCAAGATGGGAAGAGGTGCAGAATGGAAAACTGCAGCCACAGAGAAGTCAGTCTTTATGGCTATGGGGTCCTGAGGAGCCTCTGAATTCATGCAATCATTTGAGTGACTCTCTGGCCCTGTCTCAATCACCAGCTTGGCCTGCCATGTGCAGGCTGGCCAGTGGGTCCCTATGGGTAATCTCCTGGATGCTGGCTTCCACCCACCCTTCAAGGAAGGAGACAGGGCAGGCCGAGGTCCAGCTGAGGGTTAAGTAGAGAATAAGCCATTGATGAGTCCTGACCCCCTGGGGGCTTCCAGTTCTACACTCTTAGCCCCATTGATGCTGGCCTCTGATCTGTGTCTGGCTGCAGAGTTGAAGGGAGCAGAGCAGAGTGGTGTCGGAGTTATGGATTACTGAATGAGGCCAAGGAAGCCCCCGATAGGGACAAAAGGTCTGCCTGGGATCCGGCTGTTACACAGCTGGCAGAAAGGCCTGGCTTAAGCCTCACAGGGCAGATTCCATGTGAAAGCAGGGCCCTCTGGAGGCTATGTGAGGGCTGATCCCCTTCAGGTTACTCAGGGCGGTCTCTGTGCAGGGCATGCTGGAAAAGGCCTCACAGAAAGGTGGGCATATGAGGAGCCACTTGATGGCCTGGCTTCCTCACCCCCTTTTCCCTTCAGTAGGGGACATAGTCAGGGGAGGGTAGCCAAGGCAGTGGCCAGCATACCCACCTTCTCACCCACCCCAGCCTTGGGCTGGGACCCAGACTCTTACCTGTGGCGGCTGGCAGGCCGGGGGACGCTCTGGGCCTGGGGTCCCCCAGGACTGAGGGCGCCACCGCTCCCAGTGTAGAGGCTGTAGCCTCGAGGAGGGTAGCTAGCAGCCTCCACGGCTGCAGCCAGCAGGCAACAGAGGTAGCAGCTCCAGAGGGTCCTGGGGGCCATGGTGAGGCGCTCAGCAGTAGCCCTCAGAGACACATCCCGGCCTGACCACTGGTGCCTCTGTGGGGCGCTGGGGATGCTGCTGCTCTGCAGGACAGCACAAGCTGATCCAGTCCTGTCCCCAGCTTCCTGCCGGCAGCCCCCAGCCACACTCCTCCTCCTTGGCTGCCTAGTCTGACCCTTCTCCCCCTCCTCTTTCCTCCTCAGGCTCCGGTCTGTCCCTCCCTCGGTTCCTTCCGCTCTCCTCTTTTCCACTTCTGAGGGGAGTTTGTTCTCTGTGCCCCCGGCCTCCTGCGCCTGGTCCCTGCCTCTCTCAGATGCTGCTTTCCGAGCGTCCGCCCCCTCACTCCAACTGGCCCTCTTCTGGTGTCCCTGTCCTTTTCCACTGATGACCGGATCCTGGGGTGACAGGGCTTTGCCCCTGTGGTTGTTCAGAGGCGCAAGAGTGGCTATGGGGCGGGCCAGGCCTTCTCCCTCCCTTGCTCACTCCCCTCCCTTCCCCCCTGTCTGGCTGGCGGTCCAGCCTCCCTCTTCCTCCCCCTACCTCTCCAACCATCGTGCGCCACATCTGCTTCTTGTTAACTCCGGGAAAGAGAGGGAAAAAAAGGAAAAACAGAGAAATGTGGAGTTGCTGCCGGGCTTGGAGCCAGCCTCTCAGACGGGCCACATGGAGCCAGGGCCAAAGCTGGGGAGGAGGCCCAGGGTTGGTCACTTAGACAGGGAACTGGAAGCCAGAGCCACAGCTCTCCCAGGGCTGGACAGGCCTCCCCTGGGAGAGATCACCTGAGCAAGGGAGTCCAGCGTAGAGAGCAGTGGGGAAGTTCTTATAAGGCAGAGTGAACTCATAGGGCTCAGCAGGACATCACTCCCCACCTAATGCAGTTGCCTCCTTTTAGAGATGTGGAAATTGAGTTACTTTCTCACTCTGGGGAAGTAACTTGATCAAGGTAACACAGCAAGGTCAATGGTAAGGCTGAGCTCACATTCTAAATACCCGGTTTGTGACTTGGGAGAAAGGAGGGCTTCTGGGCCAGGGAAAAAAAGAAAAAAGACTCCACTGAGGCAGGCAAAAAATCCAGAGAAGAAAGAAGACGAAAGGAATCTGGAAATGGAGAGGAGTCTTCTGTCAAGCAATGGAGGGACAGAAAGAGAAAGAATGAAAGAAAGAGAAAGAAAGCAGACAAGTGTCTCTTCCTCCTCTTAGCCAGGAGATGCATCATACCCCTGTCCTGTCCCCTTGTACTTGGTCTGTCATGCCTGTGACAATTCTCTGGGGGCTTGTGTCCAAGTAAATATGGGTCCCAGCCTGGTCTTGGGGAAGGTCAGGCATTAATGGGACAGTGCATGTGGGTTTATTGAGACCTCTCTGTAGAGCACCAAAGAAAGTCACTCCCTACCTCAAAGGTAAGTCTGCTGGCCTCTCTGTAGCAGGTCTGACCTAAAAGTTCCATGTGAGATGCCTAGACTTGCTAGCTTGGCCCTCTTCACCCTCTGGTCCTCAGTAGTGTTCTGGACTAATGTCTGCCATGTGGTGAGACACTTGGGAGAGACAAGCAGAGGAAACATGGAGATGTTGTGGGCCAGGCACTGTGGAGGTATCCAGGTAGCAAAGGCACTATCCACTAAGGAGCAGCTGAGGCTGTTGGGGAATGGGACACAAGCCCCCAGAGAACTGCCACAGGCACGACAGACCAAGCACTAAGGGGACAGGACAAGGGGATGATGCATGTCCTGGCTAAGAGGAAGAAAAGACAGTTGCCTGCTGCAGTCAGAGCAGAGCTGGCAGAAAAGGTGGAACATAAACTGTGTTGGCAGGAGGGAAGTGAAGGACAAAGCTAAGGGGAAGGGAGAGACTGCAGGCTCAGGAAAGATGGTCTGCCTCAGTTTCCTCAGCCATAATGTAGGAATAACAATAGTACTCTCTATCCTAGGTTTATGTGGATTAAATAATGCATGTCAAGCATTCTAGAACAGTGCCTAGCAAATAGTAAATAATAAATGCTACCTCGTTTTCTGTCAAGAAGAGGTGGGACAGAAAGAAAGGTAGATTGTGAGCAAATTAGGGAGAGGCTCAGACAACTGGTCAGGAAGTTGGATTATAAGTTTTTGAGGAAAAAATATATACAAAAACAGAAAGAAAAAGATATCATCAGTGAGAGCAATGGATAGGGTGTCTGAGCTGAGGAATCTAGTCCTGCTTCCAATCAGTGTTATAACTGAGGGAATCCCATGACACTGTTAAGAGTCTGTGTGTTGTCTAAGGTCCCCTCCAAATTCTACACTGCAAAGTGATACACTTGGGCTCTGGTGGTAACAGTGATCATGGAAAGGAAGGGAAAGTCATGACTGCTTGGCTACTGCCTGTGTGGCCACTGCCTGTGTCATGAGAGATCAGATGAAAAGAGACATCAGAGAAAATCCCAGGGTTTGAGCCAGGATAGGGAAATTTAGAAGAGAACAGGTTTGGGAGAAAGAAAGGTGACCTCAGTTTGGATATACTGAATTTAAGATGAGAGTAACACATTCCAGCAGACATAAATATCCAGGAAATGGTTAGAAATGTAAGCCTTGATTCTGGAAACCATTTGCAGGGCAATAGTTGGAAGGCATGAGAATGGATGCCACCACGTCTTCAGTGTGACTCTGAACAATCTGCCTCTGGTGTTCTGTGGTGCAGAATGTGACCAGGATGGCTGGGAGAAATGTGACTGACAAGAAGGAATGGTGAAAGCAAATGCTGAAACCAACAAAAATGGAAATTTGTGGCTGCCCCTTAGAAGCTTGGAGTGCAGCACCCAAGGACTCTTGAAGGAAATGTTCACAGGAGATCCTGATTTTGGAGAAGTTGTAGTGGAAGGTTGTAGCTTTGTCCCTGGTCTCTGCATTAGTTCTTGGGCCTAGTCTGGAGCTGGCAGGAAGCCATCCCACTTCCCTCCAGATTGCCCCAGCTGCTGCTATAGGCTTGGTTTCTCTTCTCTTTCCTCTCTCCTCTCCTTTAAGGGCCTCTGGAAACCTAAAAAGTTATCCCAGCCACTGTGTCACTGCCTAATTGTCATCCATTCCCTGAAGTTTAAAAATGTGTTATACAATTCAAGTGTGTCAAGTAAAAAAATGTTGGCTTTGAAATACGCTTACAGTAGGTTGCATTTCATTTAGTCTTATATTAGGAGCCAAAACCTAGCCGCTGACATGTTTGTGAGATCACAAAGCAACTAGTGGCTCTCAATTCACGGGGAGGAAAATTAACATCACTGGCTTCAAAGTGGGCAAGCAGGCTTCAATGGAGACAAAGGTTAAATAGAACATAGTGCTGGTGGTTATGTGGCAGTGGCATGCTGGTGTTGGTGTTTGTGGTATTGGCAGGCAGCCATGAGTACTGAAAGCAATTGGCAAGAGTTCCTGACACCAAAAAAGGCTAATTTCCTGGGATACCAGGACAAGATTTATTTCAAACCTCTCCAAGATGGGGAATTTCCGAGGACTGAGTGCCCAATGGGAAATGTTAGCCATACTAGGCAACTAACTCATTCATTCAACCATCACTGGCTGAGCAATGAGCTCATGTTCTCAGGGCCAAGACAGCCAAGGGGCATCAGCAATTAGAAGCATTTTATGTCTAACCTCTCTGTCAGAGGACTGAATATTGAGAAGGATAAAAGAGGGAATAATGTGAATTGGGCCTTGGGTCATCTTAATCCAGATGGGAATCTTGGAAGCATGTGTCTTGAGCAAAAGTCCACCTTTCTCCAAATACATAGTTTTCCTTTTCCTTCCAACCTTTCCTTCAGATATGATACTCCAGAGGGCAACCTCCCTGGACTCAGTTCCCCCTTTTTCAGATCTCGTTGCTTTCTTACTTCTGAGCCTAATCCTAGTCTCATGCCCTGTCCTTGAAAATGTCACACTAATTCAGAGCTGCAGCTCCACAAGCATCACCCCTGTCATCTTTGCAAGTCCCGCAGGGTTAGGCTTTGCCCATCTCACTTCCCACACACTATTCTATACAAGCTTTTTCAAGATTTTTCAGTTCTTAGTTGAATCTAGTTCGGTCCTGGAGACCATTTTTTTATGTCAGTTTTTCTAGGCACTATACCAAATGACCCATACCAGGCTGATAAAGACTCGCTGACCTAGGCACAGGAAGTTCTGGGAGGTGAAGGACTTTTCTGGGTGTTTCTAAAACAAATCCTTTTCCTCTTGTCACTGACAGCCTATTGAGTCAACAGTCTTATATGGAATGTGAAGTAAGAGGAAGAAAGTTATGGAAACTTGGTCAAATCAATTGCCTTCTGGGACTCCATTTCCTTCTTTATAAAATGATTTTGGAGGTCCCTTTCAGCTCTGACAGTCTAGGACACTATGCAACTGAGACAGTTAGTTTTAGGACAGGCTTGGAAATCTGAAGCACTTCCGAGGCCTTCTCTCATGTTACTTGCAGTCCAGAATGTTTAACCTTCAGGGTTAGCTTGATGGTAGAGCTTATTTAAAAAAAATAGGTCTACTTAAGATTCAATAGTAGACCTGGTTGAACTTGGATCTATTGTAAATTTCCAGGAGACACGAAGCCTAATGATGTGTAATCCTTAAAATTTATATCCTCACTCTCCCACAGCAGAACTGGGAACAGACTTCTCACTAAGGCAGTGGTTCTCAACCTTCCTAATGCCACAATTTTAATACAGTTCCTCAATGTTGTGGTGACCCCCAACCATAAAATTATTTTTGTACAGCACCAAAAATAATTTTATGGTTGGGGGTCACCACAACATTGAGGAACTGTATTAAAGGAGCAGCATTAGGAAGGTTGAGAACCACTGCACAGAGGGATGCATAAGGGAGTACCTGTCTGGAGTTTCACCAATGTTATATGGAAGGGATATGGGTTTAGGATTCTAAACACGAAACTTTTGGGAAATACTGGGTGGAGGTGGGGGTTAGATGAGGGAGGCCAGGGGAACTACAAACTAATAAATGCAGGCAATGTGCTTAGGAGCCACTACACTCTAATATGAAGACAAACTGCTGATGGTCCCCAGCCAGGCCAGGGGAGCCCGCTTTGCACTAGTGCATCCCCAGCTCAGAGTACACAGTAGGTTGGTCCCCTGTCCCAGCTCCATGGCAGCTTCTGTAGAGTTTTCTTTGGCTCAGAGAAGCAGAGGCCTCCCCTGAGCCTGGGCCCCCCTCTACCGCAAAGCAACTGGCTTCCATTACCCCTGACAGCTCCAGAGCAACAGCCCAGCACCCCCAACCCCCACCCCGCCCCAGCCTGGCTCTGTGCCGTTGCCTTTTATGGTGAAGCTGAGAGAAAGCAATGAGCAGGGGGGAGAAGGTTCTGCCTGGGTAGATGGTTGCAGAGCTCCAGGGTGCCTCCTTCCACTCCAGAGACCTCTCTTTTTCTCCTAGTCGACTCACTCTGCCCAGAACCCATGACCCCTCTTGTTTGACCCCGTCTCCACCACCTCCACCTCGCACCATCTCTTCTTCTCCCTCCCTCACATCCGGGGGGTGATTTCCCACTTGGCTGAAGTCCTACGTTTGCGTTTTGATTCCGGGAGGGTCCGCCCTATTTTCGACGCCCACCTCCAGGGGTGGGTGGAGGGATACCGAGTAAGACAGGCACTGGTCAGATCACAGGCAGGATCGTTCTATTTGGTTGGATATGGGTGAGAAGGCTGTCGCCGGAGAGGAACACTCGGCAGTCCCAGGCCTGTCCCTATTCTACACCGCCTCCCATCTCCCACCCCTGTCCCCGCTGCCCAAGCCAGGGAGGGAACACCAAGGGCAGGACCCAAAGGAAGCACCTGGCTGGGCGGGGCCGGGAAGCAAAGGGTGGGCAGTAGCTCGGGGGGCCGGGGCAGGAAGGAGGGGTTGGAGCTGAGTATCCCGGCCGGCCCCACCGCCGCACCCTCACCCTATCCCACTCCTGAGCTCAGGGGAAGCGGCCACCGCGGCTTCGCTAACCCGGTCCCAAGCCAAGCCAGCAGCCACCAGCTGCGACCAGCTGTGTGGTGCTGAGCCTCGCGCCCGCCCCTCTCTTGCCCTCCTCGCCCCGCCCCGCCCCTCCCCTCCCCTCCTCAGAGTCTGGCCCTCCCACCGCAGCCCCGCCCCGGACCTTTAGAGGGTCGGCGTGGAGCAGGCGAGATGGAGGGCTAGAGAAGCATCCGACCGCGCCTCCCGGCCGGAAGTGGCTGCTTTGGGACTGAGCTGGCGCTACGAAGTTCCGGCTCGCGTCTCCTGTCTCAGGCTTGTGCGCCCGCGGCGTCGGATCCCAGTAGAGCTGATCAGGTGAGAGGCACGCAGGCGCCGTCCCAAGGGCAGCACCGCCGTGGCTGGCCGTGGGGGCGAAGAAAGGTCCTTGCGAAGCCGAGGAGCGCGCTGGCCCAAGGCACAGTCCCTCCTCTTCTCCACAGGATGATCACGGACGTGCAGCTCGCCATCTTCGCCAACATGCTGGGCGTGTCGCTCTTTTTGCTTGTTGTTCTCTATCACTACGTGGCCGTCAACAATCCCAAGAAGCAGGAATGAAAGTGGCGCTTTCTCTGCCCCAGGTAACGGTCTGGGGCTGTAGCGCCCAGGCCCACCGCCGACGGCTGAGTGGCGAGGCCGCGCCAGGGCCTGCAGGGTTCGAAACTACAAATCAGAAAGTGTCGGGCCAAGCATGATACAGTACAGAACTGGGCCCTTTATCCACTTAGAGAGAGCCCGGCATTGCTTTGCCCTGTCCCCCTAAATTGCTCCCTGCTAGAATGGGAGTGGCTGTCCTAATCCTCCTCAGTAGGGAGATGCCCAAGTTGGGGGTAGGGTTACAAGGAATACTGACACCAGTAGGAACAAAAGTACAGAGGATACTCTCCAAGTTGAGGGTTTGGGCTTTTCACTTAAATAGCCCTTACTTCCTCAGGCTGTTTAGGCCTAATTTAGGCAGAATTTTTTGATGAGGGGGTAAAAAATGTAGAATTCTATTTCTGTGTCCTGAGGGCTGGGTTACTGATTGAGAAGCTGACTACTGTAGATTCAGGCCATAGAGAAGGGGAGGAGGGGTCTGGGAACCAAGTTTAAGTGTGGGTCAAAAACGTAAAGGGGACAGACTGAATGGGAGTTGACTCCTGAAGCATTCCCCAGAGGAAAGCTGCAGCATTTTCCTTACCTTGGGTCTTTCCCCCTCTTTTCTAGGGTTCCAGGACATAGTCTGAGGCAAGATGGAGGGTGTGAGGGGCCTTCACACTTCACTTCATCCCTTCTACCCATCACAACATACAAAGCAACTACACCTGGATTTTTCCAAACAACTTTTATTTCCTCAAAGTCTTCCTTA
>CAUYPK010070743.1:0-15651 GCA_963574355.1 Loris lydekkerianus | reverse complement strand
AAGGTAGGGTGAAAAACAATGTAGGCCCGTCCACAGGGGATTTTCTAGAATTTCTTTTCTTCTCTTTTCTAGATCTTCTTGGAGTGTTTTGATCTTGTTTTGCACGATCTCAGATCTGTTGGCATAAAAGTAGCACTTCTTTTCCATTTTTTCGTGGTGATATAGTCTCACTTTTGCTCGGGCTGGTCTTGAACTCCGGAGCTCAGGCGATTCACAAGCCTCTGTCTCCCATAGTGCTAGGATTACAGGTGTGAGACACCACACCTGGCCCTCTTTTGTTTTGTTTTTAATAAACGTAGGTCTTTTGTCCTCTGTTGTCAAACAAGAGTCTTGTAGGAGTGAGCAAAGAGCCCATGGGTGAGAAAGATGGAAGGTGAGCAGGGTCATAAGCAAGGCTTATCCGTGTACCCAGTGATCCAGCATTTACCTAGAATTCAGAAGTGAGGCGACAGTCACAGAGATGGATATGGCCCCTCAGTTTGAATTGAAAGATGAAGCCAGACTCTTTTCTTTTTTTTTTTTTTTAAGAAACAGAGTCTCACTTTGTTACCCTTGATAGAGTGCTGGGGCATCACAGCTCACAGCAACCTCCAACTCCTGGGCTTAGGCGATTCTCTTGCCTCAGACTCCCAAGTAGCTGGGACTACAGGTGCCTGCCACAACGCCTGGCTTTTTTTTGTCACAGTTTTCCCAGGGCCAGGTTCGAACCTGCCACTGGTATGTGCCTGGTACATGGGGCTGGCACCAGTGTCCTACCCACTGAGCCACAGGTGCCACCCCAGACTCTTACTATAAAGAAAGTGTGTCTGGGGCAGTGCCTGTGGCTCAGTGGGTAGGGTGCCAGCCCCAGATACTGAGGGTGGCGGGTTCAAACCTGGCTCTGGACAAACTGCAAAACAAAAAAATAGTCAGGCGTTGTGGCGGGCGCCTGTAGTCCCAGCTACCTGGGTGGCTGAGGTAAGAGAATGGCTTGAGCCCAAGAGTTAGAGGTTGCTGGGAGCTATGATGCCATGGCACTTTACTGGGGGTGACAAAGTGAGACTCTGTCTCAAAAAAAAAAAATACAAGCTACCTGACCAGTGTTTTATTCTAATTATAAGGACTATTAATCTGCAGATACCATGAACTAATTGAGGAAACAGGGCCTATTCGTGTCATTAATACACTTCTAGTAAAATTTTACTTAATTGTTCAGTAATTATTTATCAGTTGCATAACATAATACACTTTTGCTGGCTTGAGCCCAAGAGTTTGAGGTTGCTGGGAACTATGATGCCACAGCACTCTACTAAGGGTAACAAAGTGAGAGTCTGCCTCAAAAAAAAAAAAAAAAAAAAATACAGAGTTGTAGAATTACCCATAAAAAAAATGTTAAGGATCAGGTAGCTCCTGTGGCTCAGTGGGTAGGGCCCTGGCCCCATATACCGAGGGTGGCGGGTTCAAACCTGGCCCCGGCCAAACTGCAACAAAAAAATAGCCAGGCGGCTCAGCGCCTGTGGCTCAAGTGGCTAAGGCGCCAGCCACATACACCTGAGCTGACGGGTTCGAATCCAGTCTGGGTCCGCCAAACAACAATGACGGCTGCAACCAAAAAAATAGCTGGGTGTTGTGGGGGTGCCTGTAATCCCAGCTACTTGGGAGGCAGAGGCAGGAGAATCACCTGAGCCCAGGAATTGGAGGTTGCTGTGAGCTGTGATGCCACAGCACTCTACCCAGGGTGACATTTTAAGTCTCTTCCCTTCAGGACTGTAATTTGTGCCTGCTTGTTTTATTGGGTAGCTGTTGCTGAAAACACACCCACTAAATGCAGTTGGCAGGCTGAGGTCAGCCTTCTCTAGACAAGACGGCCTTGGGCTTAGGCTGGCAGGGGTCACCGGGCTAGAGCCAGACCGGGTGCTGCCTCCAGGGCAAGTGGAGCTCACAGAGGCCCCAGCTCTTCTCAAGTGGGGTTGGGGCCTCGCTCTAGCTCTTGCTGCAAGGGGGAGCTGGAGGTGCCTATGAGACGTTGATGCTTCCAAAGGTCCAGTAAGGTAAATGAAGAAACTGAGAAACAGGGATGTGTGATTCCTTACTCAAGGTCACAGAGTTGTAAGTTAGAAGAGCAAGGTCTCACATCAGTCCTTCAAAGTCTAGAATATGTGTATTCACACCAGCGTCTCACATACAGCATGGCCCTGAGTCAAGCTGCCTGGGTTTCCAACTGTTTCTTTTTTTATTATTTTTTAAAATTTTCACATATACACGTGTTCATTAGGCTTCCACTTTTTGCCTTCACAAAATTAAAAAGGCTTAAAATTTAACAACAATAACAATGTTTAAGATAGGGACCAGAAACAAAAACCTCGCAAAGAATGAACGAAGACAAATACATTCAGAAAAGAAATCAACGAAGTATTAAGCAATGATAATAATAGTAATGCAAAGAAAGTAACATTCACATTGTCAAATAAGAGTATGTCTATTATAGAATGCTTTGACTCTGAGGTTCAGTATGGCATCATCGATTAACTAACTACTTCTTATTATTTTATTCATTTATTTATTTATTTTGAGACAGAGCTTCAAGCTGTCACCCTGGGTAGAGTGCTGTGGCATCACAGCTCACAGCAACCTCCAACTCCTGGGCTCAAGCGATTCTCCTGTCTCCACCTCCCAAGCAGCTGGAACTACAGGCGTCTGCCACAACGCCCGGCTATTTTTGGTTGCAGCCTTTGTGGTTTGGCATGCCGGGTTGGATTCGAACCTGCCAGCTCAGGTCTATGTGGCTTGAGCCACAGGTGCCGAGCCTTCCCAATCGTTTCTAACTCACTAAGTTGTTTGAGGATTAAACAACATGGTACAGTATGTGGAAGGCACTTATGGCTGATGCCTGGCACAGGGTAAAGAGTCAGTAACAGGGTGGTGCTTGTGGCTCAGCGGGTAGGGCGCTGGACCCATATGCCGAGGGTGGTGGGTTCAAACCCAGCCCCCGCCAAACTGCAACAAAAAAAATAGCCGGGCGTTGTGGCCGGCGCCTGTAGTCCCAGCTACTTGGGAGGCTGAGACAAGAGAATCGCCTAAGCCCAGGAGTTGGAGGTTGCTGTGAGCTGTGTGACACCATGGCACTCTACCAAGGGCGATAATGTGAGACTCTGTCTCTGCAAAAAAAAAAAAAAAAAAAGTCAGTAACAACTACGGTTAGTGGCCACTGATGCTACTGCAGAGGGAGATTTGGGGGGGTGTTATTTGTTGGAGACGTTGGTGCCTCCGGCATTCATCCTTCTGGGCAGCGGGGAAAGAAACAGAGTGGATAGGCCATTCTTCTTTTGCGGCTTTTCTGGTTGGCACTCTTTGGAGTGCTGTCTGGCATTTTCCACACCTAGGACACCCTTAGCTCCTACTTGCAGCCTGAACCCACTGCAGACACTATAACACCTGCATGAAGCCATGGGCCATCTGGGCAATCCCAGGTGGTCTCTTTTGGGCATTTCTGGTGAGTGGATGGAGCTGTCCTAGAGAGGTCAGGGTGTAGTAGGGTTGGAGCCCAGAGACCTGGGTCTCACCCTGGACCACCCCTTCCTGTTGTCATCTCAAGCAGCTGGCTTAACCTTTCTGAGCCTCATCCTTTACTCATCTGTACCCGGCCTCGGGTGAGTTGTTGGGACTCAGAGATGACTCAAACAGGCCCTTCCCTTCAGATCTTCCTAGTTGTGTGGGAGAGGCCATCAAGGAGCATGACAGGCAGTGTGACCGCTTCTGCCTGGGGAGAAGCAGTGTGCCTGGCCCACCCGGGGACCTCATGAAGGAGGTGAGATCTGGAAGCCATTTTCCTCATCTGTTCATTGAAAGGGTCATAATAAATAATATTTTTTAATTTCTTTAATTTTATTTTAAACTATTATTATAAAAGTAACACATGCTCACAGTGAAAACTTTCAAAACAACAGGAAGATATTCAGTGAAAGATCTTCCCTGCCCATCCCCAGAAGAAACTAACTGCTGTCCAGTTTCTCAGTAGCCTTCAGAAATGTTCTGTGAGTTTGGAAACTTCAGTGGGTAAAACATTAAAAATCCACATAAATAATAATAATAGTTCTTACGTGTTGATTGTTTGCCAGGCTCACCTCAATTTTGCTCGCTCTTTCAGTTAATGATATACCGTGGATGTATTTCCAAGGCCATAATCAATTTTTCAAGATACTGCAAGAGAAGCCTGCATGGTGTCTTAGTGGCAAATGAACAAACAGCTGCTGATGCCTTCCTTCAAACATGCTTACTGCCACACTGGGCATTTCAGATCCATCCTCCTATTTAAACATCCCTGTGGGAGATATTGTTACTTCCATTTTCAGATAAGGAAACTGGGGCTCGGGAAAGCACAGTTGGGTTCTGAGGCTGTGCGGTGGACAAAGGCAGGTCCACGCTGTGTCGGACCCACGGGGCTGTGGTGTAGAAGGAGGCCACTCTGTCCTCAAGTCCTGGTTTCTGGAAGTGCGCAGGACTAAATATAACCCAGATAGGCAGGAGGAAGATGTTGAAAGCACAGGCATAAACAAAAAGTGCAGACCAGAGGGCAGCACCACCCACTCTGCTGGGCTCTGATGACAACTGCACTGACCAGTTTCATGGGATTTTGGCCAATGAATGGCTGGGTGCTCCTCCCTTCCTCCAGCTTGGGGTGAGGCTTGGTCCCCCAGTGTGCCATCTGCATACAGGCTGGTGCCTTTGACCTGGTGACTCCACTCTGGAAATTGGGGTCATGGTGTAGAGTGGGGCTCAGCTTCCAGGCCTACAGTTGGCCCAGCAGGGGAATCAGTGCAGCTGTTTCACCTGTCACTGGCTGTGACCTGGAGCCTGGGCAAGTCGCTCAACCTGTCTTTTCTATTCTGAACTTTGTTGAGGTTAAACTCACATAACATAAAATCAGCCATCTTAAACTAAAAAATCAATGGCATTTAGTACATTCACAATGTTGTGCAACGGCCATGTCTCCTTGCAGAACATTTTCGTCACCCCTGAAGGAGACCATGTACCTATTGGCAGTCACTGCCCACCCACTCCTCCCCCCGCTCCCTGGCAACCCCTCATCTGCTTTCTGTTTCTATGGATTTAGCTATTCTGGACGTTTCATATAAAAGGAATCATGTAGCATGTGGTTTTTTGCTATCACCTTTTTTCATTTAATTCATGTTTTCAAAGTTCATCCCTTGGTTGCCAGGGTCCGCGTTTCATTCTTTTTTTTTTTTTTTTTTTTTTTTTTGCAGTTTTTGGCCAGGGCTGGGTTTGAACCCACCACCTCCAGCATATGGGGCCAGCGCCCTACTCCTCTGAGCCACAGGTGCTGCCCATGTTTCATTCTTTTTATGATTGAATAATAATCCATTATATTGGATATAACACGATTTCTTTTTTTTGTTTGTTTGTTTATTTGCAATACTTGGCCAGGGCTGGGTTTGAACCTGCCACCTCTGGCATATGGAGCCAGCGCCCTACTGTTGAGCCATAGGCGCCGCCCATAACATGATTTCTTGATTTATTGTCGATGGACTTTGGGCTGCCTTCACCTTTTGGCTACTGTCAACACTGCTGCTGTGATAGTCAACCTTTCTCAGCCTCAACTCTCACATCTGTAGAATGGGAAAATAAAAATACCTACCTCACGGCTCGGCGCCATGGCTGAAGATGCTAAGGTGCCAGCCACATACACTTGAGCTGGTGGGTTCGAATCCAGCCCGGGCCCACCAAACAGCAATGACGGCTGCAACCAAAAAATAGCTGGGCGTTGTGGTGGGCGCCTGGAGTCCCAGCTACTTGGGAGGCGGAGGCAGGAGAATTGCTTGAGCCCAGGAATTGGAGGTTGCTGTGAGCTGTGACGCTACAGCACTCTACCCAGGGTGACAGTTTGAGGCTCTGTCTCAAAGAAAAAAAAAATTCCTCCCTCACAGAGTTCTTGGGAGGATTAAATGAGTTATAGAAGTACAGCCCTTACCTGGCACAAGGTGAGCGCTTGGTGTTTACTATACAACCTGAAATTTATCCAGCACGTGCTGTGTACTATTCTCAGCACTTTACCTGCTGCAATTCTTTTATGGCAATGTTCCTCCAGCAGCTTGATGAGGTAGGCCCCACTGTGATCAATTCTACTTATAGAAAACCAAGGCCCTTAGAGCTAAGGACTTGCCAGAGGCAGGATTTGAACCCAGGCGAACCTGGTCTTGAGCTTGGTCTGAATCCACCACCTCCAGCATATGAGGCCTGCGCCCTACTCCTTTGAGCCACAGGCACCACCCTTGAGCCCACGCTCTAGATGCCCGTGCTGGTCTGCACACACCAGGGGAGGCTACACACTGTACACAGTGACATCTCTGGGTTGGGGATTATGGGGAACTTTCACTTTCCTTTCCCCCTTGGACTCTCTCTGTTCCACATTTTTATAATTGATTTGTTTATTTTTATAATGAGCATATATTAGTCTTGTAATCAGAAAGGGTAAACATAATTTTAAATGATGGCATAGTATATATTAAGTGAAAAGAACCAAACACAAAATTTCACTTGTAACTTGATCCCAACCATGTCAAAAAAATGTACAAAAAACATCCGAAGGGCTATTAACTTGTTGGTGCATGTTAATAAGTTTTGTCCCTGGGAGGCCAGATATGGTGATTTTGTGATTTTTCATATAATTATGGTATCTTTTTATTTTTTTCCAATTTCAGTTTTATAATGATCAAGCATTATGTTATATAATTCAGAAAGAAAGCTTTTTTTTTTTTTTTGTAGAGACAGAGTCTCACTTTATTGCCCTCAGTAGAGTGCTATGACCTTACACAGCTCACAGCAACCTCCAACTCCTGGGCTTAAGCAATTGTCTTGCTTCAGCCTCCCGAGTAGCTGGGACTACAGGCATCTGCCACAACACCCGGGTATTTTTTTGTTGCAGTTTGGCCAGGGCCTGGTTTGAACCCACCACTCTCAGTATATGGGGCCGGTGCCCTACCCACTGAGCCACAGGCACCACCCAAGAAAGCTATTCTTTAAAAAAAAAAGATATCAAAAAAGATATCAAAGTGCTGTAATCCCAGCACTTTGGGAGGCTGAGGTAGGAGAATCACTTAAAGCTAGGAGTTCAAAACCAGCAGGAATAACATGGTGAAACTCTATCTCCACAATTTTCTTTTTTTTTTTTAAGTTAGCCAGGTGTGGTGTCACATGCCGATGGTCCCAGCTACTCTGGAAGTTGAGGCAGGAGGATCGCTTGAGCCTAGGAGTTGGAGGTTGCACTGAGATGTGATCCCTGCTCTCCAGCCTGGATAACAGAGTGAGATAAAGAAAAAAAAGGGTGAAGGGCTCAACTACAACTTGAACTTTACCTTAGAATTGAAAACACTGCAACCTAAACATTTGTACCCTCACATTAATCTGAAATAAATAAATATATAAATAACAAAAGGAAAAAAAAAAAGACCTTCTCAGCTGAGACTTACAGGTGTTTCTGCTTTGGGCTCAGCTGTGCAGGTGAACCTGAACTCATGTGGAAGCTGTCAGATGGGCTGCTACCACACCTTGAGATGTGCCCACGGATAGCTGGCCTCATGCTGGTGTTTGTCACTCCATCCCCACCCCAGGGACACAGAGAGGACATTCCAACCTCGGGCTCCAGCAGAGTTCCTAGAGTAAGGATGTCTAAACCCCGGGCCCCACCCTGTGGCTGTCCTGATACTTTCCTGCCTGTCTCAGCCCTGGTCTTTGCTGACGCACGCCTCCCACCTGGAGTCCCCTTCACCTGAGATGGGCACTTCCCAAATCTCAACTGTGCTTCAGGCACAATCAGTGGGGCCCAGTGAAAATTAAAAAGAGCCAGCCAGCTAGGCACGGTGGCGTGTGCCTATAGTCCCAGCTACTCGGGAGGCTGAGACAGAAGGATCGCTTGAGTCCAGGAGTTCTGGGCTGTAGTGCCCTATGCCGATCAGGTGTCTGCACCAAGTTCAGCATCAATATGGTGACCTCCCGGTAGTGGGGTGCCACCAGGTTGCCTAAGGAGGGGTGAACCAGCCCAGTTCGGAAATGGAGCAGGTCAAAGCTCCCATGCTGATCAGTAGTGGGATCATGGCTGTGAATAGCCACTGCACTCCAGCCTGGGCAACATAGTGAGACCCGTCTCTTGAAAAAAAATTAATAATAGGCTTGGTGCCTGTGGCTCAAACGGCTAAGGCGCCAGCCACATACACCTGAGCAGACGGGTTCAAATCCAGCCCAGGCCGCCAAACAATAATGATGGCTGCAACCAAAAAAAAAAATAGCTGGGTGTTGTGGTGGGCACCTGTAGTCCTAGCTACTCGGGAGGTGGAGGCAGGAGAATCGCTTGAGCCCAGGAGTGGGAGGTTGCTGTGAGCTGTGATGCTACTGCACTCTACCCAGGGTGACAGCTTAAGACTATCTCAAAAGAAAAAAAAAAAAAACAGAATAATAAAAAGAGCCAGCCACACATAAAAGAAGGTGTTTACCCAGGCTTCAGTGTACAAGGTTGTCTTGGATGTCTGTATCACCCCCCCTCACTGTGAAGCAAGTCTTGCTTTTTCCCATCACTGCTGTGTCCTGGTTTCTAGAACAAGGTATGGCACACAGAATGTGCTCCATATATCTGGACCGGATGGGTATTGGTACTATCTCTACTGTAGAATGGACACACTGAGGCCCAGAGAGGTTAAGCAAGTTGTCCAAGGCCCCACAGCCAGGAGGAGGCTGGGCCATGGAGATCTGTCACAACCCCCAGTGTCTCCGCCTTGGTCTCTGTCCTCTGCCCTCTGGGTTCTGTTTTCCAGTGTGGTATGGTTCCCTGAGAAGGTGCTGGGCAGCAGTGCTTGGACTGTGGCACCAGAGGGTCAGTGTTCAGATGCCAGCTGTGCCATGTACTAGCAGAGTGACCTTGGGCAAGCTTCCCAACTCCTCTGTGCTACAGTTGCCTCCCTCCTGGCACAGCTGCCATGAGCTGTAAGAGCACCGTGCCTAGTCTGGAGCACACACAGGAGTTGCTGGTTAAATAAAATCAAGCTTCTTAGGGGTGGCTGAGAGAGCTGGGTTCCCTGGACTGTCAGAGGCTGTTGGGTTGCCCAGTGGTGTCCAAGCTGCCTCCCTGGCTTGGAAGTAGTCACTGAGCCCCTCACCCTGATTGGACCACTTCAGCGCTGCCTCTCCCTCTGCCTAGTACAGGCTTGAGTCTGGGGTCCCCAAAGCCCACCTGCCCTGGTTTAAAGTGACTCCTCTCACCCAGGAAGTCAAGCCCCCCTGAGTGGGGCTGGAGACCTTTGCTGAAGTCAGAACACCCACAGAAAGCAGGGCTAGGTCCCTATGACAATACTGCCGTGCACAGTGGGGGAACTGGCTCCATCTGGGGGAGAGGAGAACTTCCTGGAGCAGGGCCTTCCTAGCAGGGTGTCACAGATAAATGGGAGTTAGACAAGACAGGAGAGGGGAAAGGCTTCAAGCCCTGAATGGAGAGGGAGTGAGCAAAGGCAAGGAGGTGGGGAGGGCAGGGGACACTGTCTCTGACCCCACGGCCTCCTGTGCTTTGGCAGGACAGCCCGGACTGGACTCACCCACCAGGTCAGAGAGGGATAGACCTTGGCAAGATGGCAATCAAGCTTAGCGGCTGAGTGGGCTGGACCCTGGCCTCCTCCCTGGAGGTATCACTCCTACCCTGAAGTCCAGGAGGCCAGGGTCCAGGTCACAGGGCAAGTTTGTCAGCCTAGCCTGACCCTACTGGGCAGCTGGCTTACAGGGTGCCCCAGTGTGGGTGGGAGCCCTGTTCTCACCCAGCTGTGCTGACACAACCCCATTCCTGCTGGACCTGCCCGGTAGCAACAGACAGGACCTGGCTGAGGTGTGCCTCAGTCTCCCCATCTGTAAATGGGGATGAGAATTTCTACTCACAGAGCTCTCAAGAGCATCCACTAAGATAATGTTAGAGAAAGTGCACCTGAACATGACACCGTCATTCATAAAGAATTGTTTTTGTTGTTAATACTATTACTATTACTGGGTGGTGCCTGTGGCTTAGTGGGTAGGGCGCCGGCCCCATATACCAAGGGTGACAAGTTCAAACCCAGCCCCGGCCAAAAACTGCAAAAAAAAAAAAAAAAAAGCCAGGCATTGTGGCAGGTGCCTGTAGTCCCAGCTACTCGGGTGGCTGAGGCAGGAGAATCACCTAAGCCCAAGAGATGGAAGTTGCTGTGAGCTGTGACGCCACCAGTACTCTACCAAAGGTGACATAGTGAGACTCTGTCTCTAAAAAAAAAAAAAATATTATTGCTATTACTGTTTTTTGTTGGATAGACACATGGGAGAGTCAGAGACCTCCCATGTGAATTCCAGTTCTGCTCCCGGGAGCTGTGCTTCTGGGCAAGTCACTTCTTTGACTCAGTTTCCCAGTCTATAAGTATTCACGAGAGGTGAGCCTCTGGGCAGAACATGGTCAGCACAGGAGGACAAGGCCTGGCTGGATCTAGTTCAAAGCCTCTTGGAGGAAGGCCAAGCCACTGCCCTGGCCTCTGACGTCATTCTTGCCCCAGGCTGACCCCTCCCTCCTACCTACTCACACCCAGCAAGCATTGAGCGTCCACTCTCGTAACCGGTCACCCCTGCATGAACCCACCATTTATGAGGCATTTTACCTGAAAGGCACGCCATCCCCTTCTACAAGTAACACTGTGCAGCTGGGGATGTGGGTGGGCCCTGTGCTGGGCGCTGGGCTCACACCAGCCATGGGCCAGTAGAGACAGATGGACAGCTACAGCCAACACGTGGGCCAGGGTGGGGCTGGGGCTAGTGATGGGGAGGGACTTCAGGCAAGGCTTGTGGAGGAGGTTGCCTTTGGCCTGGCCTGAGAGGTCCTTGTACCCCTCTCTCAGGTCCAGATTTGGTGTTGGCTCCTGGTGTCTAGCACAGGCCTTGGGTAATAGGGTGTCCAGTGAGTGAGTCAGCAGCATGACATGGAGAGCCTGTCACTCTCTTTACATCAGAATCTTTGCAGGGACAGAACTTGATTCTGAGAAATTACTTCATTGAGCCTCTTTGAGTGGTAGCAGAGGTGTCAGGGAAGGTTTGATATCTGAATGGTGGATGATTCCCCAGGTCCTTTCCAGGCATTCTTCTTAGCCAGGAGCTGAGCAGGGCTCTCCCCAGCTTGGACAGCCCAAGAGCAGGGCCTCCCTATGCTGTGTGGCCTCAGGCCATCCGCTGACCCTCCCTTGGCCTCAGTTTTCCCATCTGTGAAATAGGGTTGTGACTGTTGGCTGCCCAGGTCTATGTCCAGGAGATGTGGGAATGAGAGGACTCAGCAGAAACAAGGCCGTGCAGTCGGGGGTATTATTTGGGCTCCTGGCTCTCTGGAGCTGCTTCCCCCACCCCCATCTGTGGGGAAAAGCCCTTTTATTCATGTTCCTGGGCACCCCAGTGCCAGTCATTCTGGCTATTGGCACCCTTTTTAATTACCATGTCTGTCCCTACACCCTGACACAGCTCTGTCTGCCTGAATGGGCTCATTAAGGCCCCATAAAACAGAGTGACAATGAGCCATCTCAGATGAGAGACGTCTTCCCAGGGGCACTCTGGACTCACACAGGCACCTGGCAGGGCAGGCCCCGGGCTCCTGGGGTAGCTCCTCCTTAGAAGGGAGGTAAATAGGAGAGAGAAATAGACACAGACCCAAGGACAGAGACAGAGGAAGAGCCTGGCACGTCCAGGAGTGTGGGGGGGAAGGAGACGGGAGGGGACGAGGGCAGAGAGGGGTCTTCTCCATGGACGGTTTAGACACAGCAGCCCTGCCTGGACACCAAGTGACCCTGGGCCTGGGAAGCTCTGCCTAGGCCCTGGGCCTGTGAAGCTCTGCCTGGGCAGGTGGGTGGTGGAGAGGGGCAGGAGGCCAGGTTGGGAAGGCCCCGAGGCTCCCACAATCTCTCCTCCCTGCTCCCAGCTGTGGGCATCTGGAATATGCCCTCTCATGTACACGAGTGCCCACCCACCTTCCTGCACCCACACCAGCTTTCGCACTCCCACACAACCAGCCATGTTCGTGCATAACTGGGGGCTCGGTCAGTGAGGGTGGCAAGTCCAGACCCAGGACCATAAGCACAATACCTGGGACCCTTGTCCATCAAGGCCCTGGATCCACAGACACCTCTTAGTGTGGTTCTGGACTCTCCCCACCACAAGGCTGCACAGGCACGCTCCAGTGCTGACCCTGCCCACCCTTCACTCACCCCACCCCCGACACAGCTGGGACCCCTTGGCAACCCAGTGTCCTTTGCCTGTGCTTGGTCAGACGTCCACGAGATCTCTCCTCACTCAGGGGTCTCCGTGTCTGTGGGTGTCACTGTCTCTGTGCTGCCCTCTGGTCCTGCTGCCCCTTGTGTGATGCTCAGCTGCCCATTCATTGTGCACCCCCCAAATTGGGAACAAAGGAGGACCTAAGGGCTTGAGAGAAAAGACAAGAGGAACCCTCACATTTCAGCAGCAAGGCAGCTCCCCAGGGAGTGTGCCTGTCACCCATACACAGACAACCGCAGAAGGGGACGACCCTCAGAGCAGGCAGCTGCTGCCCTCGGGGCCCCTCTGCGGCATCACCATCTCGGTGGGTCCAAGCCACTTCCCACTCCAGAACCTGCTTCTTTGTGCCCAATTCAAGGCCAACTAGAAGAGCTAGCTGGGAACCGGTGACAGCTCAGTCACACTATTCTGCCTGGAGCAGAAGTGTGAGCTCTCTCTCTTCCATTCTGGTTAACCCAGATTTGTTACAGTTGCAAAATCCCAGCCAGCAGGACAATTCCACAAAGCAGAACAAATTGGGTAGGGGAGTTCCCAAAGAAAAGGGCACATGCAAATAGGGTTGCAAAATAAAAATGTTGTACAGGTCTCAACCCTTTTATTTGTACATTGTTTCAGTGAGATATAATTCACATGACACAAAATCTGTCCTTTTAAAGTACAGTTTGGTAATTTTCAGTATGTTTACAATGTTAACTATCACCACTAATTCCCAAAATTCTCATCATCCTCAAAAGAAGCCTCACGTCCATTAGCAGTCACACTCTCTTCCTCCCTACTCCTAGTCCCTGGCAACATCTGTACACTTTCTTTTTCTATTGTTTTGTTTATTTTGGACATTTTATGTAAATGGATGCATACAATGTGTGGGTGTTAGTATCTGGCTTCTCTTCTTCAGCATAATTTTTTTTTTTTTTTTTTGAGACAAGAGTCTCACTTTGTTGCTGAGTACTCTGGCATCATAGCTCACAGCAACCTCAAATTCTTGAGCTCAAGTGATCCTGTTGCCTCAGCTTCCCCAGTAGCTGGAACTATGTGCACCCGCCCAATGCCTGGCTATTTTTAGAGACTGGGTCTCACTCTGGCTCAAGCTGGTCTCAAACTCCTGAGCTCAGGCAATCCACCTGCTTTGGCCTCCCAGAGTGCTCGGATTACAGGTGTGAGCCACCACCCCCGGCCTCAGCTTGATGCTTTTGAGGTTCACCTATATCACAGCGTGTATCAACACTTCCTTTTTTTTTTTTTTTTTTGCAGTTTTTGGCCAGAGCTGCCAAACTGGTGGCTGGTTTGAACTCCACCACCTCTGGCTTATGGGGCTGGCACCCTACTCCTTTGATTGACAGGTGCCACCCAACACTTCATTCTTTTTTATGGATGTGTCATATTTCACTGTGTGGATCGGCCATCTTTTTTTTTTTTTTGTAGAGACAGAGTCTCACTTTACCACCCTCGGTGGAGTGCCGTGAAGTCACAGGACCCACAGCAACCTCCAGGTCTTGGGCTTCTGCGATTCTTCTGCCTCAGCCTCCCGAGCAGCTGGGACTACAGGCGCACGCCACAACACCCGGCTATTTTTTGGTTGCAGTTCGGCTGGGGCTGGGTTTGAACCCGCCACCCTCAGTATATGGGGCAGGCGCCCTACTCACTGAGCCACAGGCGCCACCCAAGCCATCTTTTTCTTTACACACTCATCAGTTGAGGGGCATTTGGGTTGTTTCAAACAAACTTTTTTTTTTGGTTGCAGTTTGGCCGGGGCCGGGTTTGAACCCTCCACCCTCAGAATGCGGGGCTGGCTCCCTGCCCACTGAGCCACAGGTGCTGCTCCCCAAACTTTTTATCTTTGAGACAAGAGTCTCACTCTGGCTCAGCACCCATAGCCCAGTGGTTAGGGTGCCAGCCAAATACCAGCTGGCAGGTTGGAACCTGGCCTGGGCCTGCTAAAAAACAATAACAACATTGGGGTGGCACCTGTGGCTCAAAGGAGTAGGGCACCGGCCCCATATGCCGGAGGTGGCGGGTTCAAGCCAAGCCCTGGCCAAAAACTGCAAACAAACAAACAAACAAACAAACAAAAAAAAACCCAATGACAACAATAACTAAAAAATAGCCAGGTGTTGTGGTGGGTGCCTATAGTCCCACTTAGGAGGCTGAGGCAAGAGAATTGCTTAAGCCCAAGAGTTTGAGGTTGCTGTGAGGTGTGATGCCACGGCATTCTATTGAGGGCGACATAGTAAGACTCTGTCTCAAAAAACAAAAAAGAGTCTTGGGTGGTGCCTGTGGCTCAGTGGATAGGGCACCAGCCCCATATACCAAAGGTGGTGGGTTCAAATGAGCCCTGGCCAAACTGCGACAAAAAAATAGCCGGGCGTTGTGGTGGGTGCCTGTAGTCCCAGCTACTTGGGAGGCTGAGGCAAGAGAATCGCCTAAGCCCAAGAGCTGGAGGTTATTGTGAGCTTGTGACGCTATAGCACTTGAGGGTGATAAAGTGAGACTCTATCTCAAAAAAAAAAAAAAAAGTCTCTTTTATTTCTGTTACCTTGGCTAGAGTACAGTGGCTTCATCATAGCTCACTGCAGTCTTAGATTCCTGGGCTCAAGCAATCCTCCTGCCTCAGCTTTCTGGGTGGCTGGAACAACAGGCATACACCACCACACCTGGCCAAGTTTTCTATTTTTTGTGAGACCTAGTGGTGATGGGGTTCCTTGGGGTTAGGCTGGCCTTGAACTCCTGAGCTCTGGCAATGCTCCCACCTCAGCCCTAAGCCTCCCAGAGTGCTAGGATTATAGGCGTGAGCCACCACGCCCAGCCACAAACAAACTTGTAAGATAAGTTCTTTTTTTTTTTTTGTAGAGACAGAGTCTCACTTTATTGCCCTGGGTAGAGTGCCGTGGCCTCACCACAACACCCGGCTATTTTTTTGTTGCAGTTTGTCAGGGGCTGGGTTTGAACCTGCCATCCTTGGTATATGAGGCCAGCGCCCTACTCACTGAGCCCTACTCACTGAGCCATAGGCACTGCCCCCTAATTTTTTTTTTTTTTTCTGACACAGAGTCTCACTTTGTTGCGCTAGGTAGAATGCCGTGGTGTCATAAATCACAGCAATCTCAGACTCTTGGGCTCAAGTGATTCTTTTACCTCAGCTTCCCAAGTAGCTGGGAGTATAGGTGCCCGCCACAGTGCCGGGCTATTTTTAGAGATGTGGTCTCGCTCTAGCTCGGGCAATCCACCTGCCTCGGCCTCCTAGAGTGCTGGGATTACAGGTGTGAGCCATCTCACCCAGCCTCCCAGTTAATTTTTTTATTTTTATTTTTAATTTTTATTTATTTATTTATTTATTTTTTATTTTTT
>CAUYPK010070731.1:0-15134 GCA_963574355.1 Loris lydekkerianus | reverse complement strand
GCGCTTCCTGTGGCATGGAGCATGGGAAGGGGAGGATGAGAGCAGCAACAGGGTATGAAGGGAGAGGATCAGGTTGCAGGGAGCATGGTATGGTGTGGATCAGAGCAGCACAAGGGTCCCCAGGGAGTGGATCAGGATGCAGGGAGCATGGGACGGAGAAGTTCAGAGCAGCACCAGGGATTCCAGGGAGTGGATCAGGATGCAGGGAGCATGGGATGGGGAGGATCAGAGCAGCACCAGGGTATCCAGGGAGAGGAGCAGGATGCAGGGAGCATGGGAGGGCGAGGATCAGAGCAGCACCAGGGTTTCCAGGGAGAGGAGCAGGATGCAGGGAGCAAGGGACGGAGATGAACAGACCAGCACCACCGGACCCAGGGACGGGCTCAGGATGCAGGGAGCATGGGACGGAGAGGTTCAGAGCAGCAGCAGGGTTTCCAGGGAGTGGAGCAGGATGCTGGGAGCTTGGGACTGGGAGGTTCAGAGCAGCACTGGGATTTCCATTCTGTCGGCAATCCGACTCCCTTTTATGCTTTCTCTTAAATTTTTTTATAGACAGTTCAAAATACATTACAGACAGTTTGAAAGGGTATCCTGTTAACTTGCTACTTACAGAGTCTGAGTCACAAAACTTCCAAACCAGGTGAATAGACAGTTCCTCTACCATGTACAACGTGCACTGTTCAGGGGACTGGTACACGGAGGGCCTAGACGTCACTACAAAAATCCACTTGTACCCCCTAAATCTATTTAAATAAAAAAGAAAACTTTAGCTAATAACAACTCATTACAATATTACCCTTTATTTTTTAAAATAATCTCATTTGCATTGGCTCATTTTATCCTTGAACCAGTAAGTGAGGAATTAGAGCCCATAGTTTACTGATGAGGAGGCCGAGGCCCAGAAGGTCCCACGAGTTACGTGGGATCCTTGCATAGGTTAAAGATGCCGCTCCTCCCACCCCACAGGGCTGCCCGTCCCAGGTCACCTCTGCAACTTCAATGAGCATCACCTTCAAGCTTTGTAAGGGCGGGAGGAATTTAGTCCTTATCGGTAACACTACTCAAAGCACCATTTTTCATTATGGCCACCGTGTCAAGATAAAGCACAGGTGAAGTCTTTCTGCAAACAAGCTTCTTTCTGCAGCATCCTGTCCTTATAACGGGCTCTGCGGAGCTTCACTCTCTGATTTCATGAACTCGCTGGAAGAATAAGAGGATTAGTAAGAGATTAGTTTAGACATCAGGAATCTCTGTACAAAAAAAAACATAGCAGTCATTCTTTAAGCTTCTGAAGATTCAGTATCTGGGCAAGGAGAGGAATGGAATATCTGGCCAATGCTGTGTTTCACTAACATTCTTGGCCTTAAACACGCAAGAGGAAAGATTTTACAAATCTTAAGGTAATTGCTAAATGTGTTTTGAAATGTTTAGTTCGGAAGTAGTCTTCAAAATTTTTTTCTAGGTTGCAGAAGCTCCATGGGCTTCAACATCCCTAAAAATGAGGGTGACGTTTCATCAGTCACAATGATGCCAGTGTTAATTACCCTCTCATGCTGGACTAGCAGGGTGGGCTGTAATAACAAGCATGCTGATATCCCAGGGCTTAGCACAGCAAGCCCTGGTTTCCTGATTATGCCCCAGCACAGTCTGGCTATGCCAGGGTCTCTGCTCACGCCAATCACTCCTGAGCCCAGGCTGACTGAAGCTGATTTTGACAACTGCTTCTACCATTACTGCAGGAGTGTATGGGAACATGGTGAATCTTGCAACCACTCCTAAAGCTCCCAGCCGGGAAAACACACATCTTCTCCATGGGCACATCATTGGTTAGCAAGTCACACGGCCACGTCCAACCTCCAGGAGGTTAGTTTACCGTGCCACCTGGAGAGAAGAACACACAGCCAGGCTAACATGCAGCAACCCTCAGGGCAACTCTGCAGGATGGGAGAAGCAGAAACAATCGCTCCTGTTTCTGATAGAGAAACCAAGGGCAAAAAGCCACATGTTGCAGGAAGAGGGAAGCTTTGTGTTTGGCTCCAAAGCCAGCTTTCCTTTCACCCTGTCACCGGACTCTTTATAACTAGAGATGGGATTCCTGGATATCAGGTGCTTCTGGACAAGCTAACAATGAGACATGAAAGTAAGTTTAAAATATATCCTATCCATGAATAGGCTGGGTGTGGTGGCTCACACCTGTGATCCCAGCACTCTGGGAGCTAAGGCAGGTGGATTGCCTGAGCTCAGGAATTGAAGACCAGCTGAGCAAAAGTGAGACCTCGTCTCTATTAAAATAGAAAAACTAGGGTGGCGCCTGTGGCTCAAAGGAGTAGGGCGCTGGCCTCATATGCCGGAGGTGGCAGGTTCAAACCCAGCCCAGGCCAAAAACTGCAACCCCCCCCCTACCCAAAATAGAAAAACTAGCTGCGCATAATTTTGGGCACCTATAGTCCCAGCTGATCGGGAGGCTAAGCCAAGAGGATCACTTTAGCCTAGGAGTTTGAGGTTGCTGTGAGCTGTGACACCACAGCACTCTACCCAGGGCACAGAGTAAATATCTATCTCAAAAAGAAAAAATAAATAAGTCAATAAAATAAAATATATCCTGGGATGTGTGAGTCATTACAGTTGATAGGACAACAATATTGCACAGGATGATGGAGCGCTGCCTAGAAATCCCTCAATCCTTCAATGAAGCACTGTAAGAACGTCTTCAGGAGATTTTGAAAGAGAAGAGGAGGTGGGTGGTGCCTGTGGCTCAGTGAGTAGGGCACCGGCCCCATATACCGGAGGCGGTGGGTTCAAATTCAGCCCTGGCCAAAAACTGCAAGGAAGGAAGGGAGGGACCTGGTCTGCACTCTGGTCCCCACGGAGCTCAGGGCAGCTGGATTAGCAGGTTCATGTTTGGAGTTTAAGCACAAGGTTTGCTTGAAGAGCCTTCCTCAATATAATCCTATTTTGAAATAAAAAGCCGAGCATTTCATTTTGCAAATGGAGAGAGTGAGTCTCAAAGAGATGAGAAGACTTTCCTACAGGGAGATGGTGGCAGGGCTGGGACCAACCCTCAGACAGGACAGGGTCTGGGTGGAGACTCAGAAGGCTGAGGCTCATCTCAGAGGGCTGCTCCCCGGCTGTGACATGAGGGAGCCACTTCACACCCCTGAACCTGCTCCCCATGTGGAATGGTCCACCCTGTCAAACATAACCTGGAGAAATAGTCAACTTCGCAGTGGCACGACTTCAAATGAGAACCCTAGTAAGTAAGTGTAAAAGATGCGTGATTTTTTTAAATCATAAATTAGCAATTTTTATAAGTCCTATTTCCTACTGCTGGTGAAGGCTCATGGAAGCCACTCTTCTGCTGCTTGCATAGCTTCTCTGAAGATGATAAAAATAGAAAACAACCAGAAATATTGGCACTTTTTACCCCAATAATTCTATTTCCAGGAACTCAGTCTCGGGGGGAATCTTCAATACCAAAAATCATGCATACTACAACTCCATGTCAATATTATTTAGAATAATTCTTTTATAAGAGTGAAATATAATATGTCCACTAATGTTCGGGCCATGAAGAGTGTGGAAAATATAGGCAGGTGCTTACAATACAATAGCAGGCCGAGACAGCAAGACTCCACTGATCACAGCTGTGTAATAAGAAAAGTGTGGGCTGCCTGGAAATAACGGATTCTGGCTTCATCTCCTCCTTTGCTCTGTTTTATCCATTTTCTGGTAGGCAAATATACTGCTTTTAAAAGAAAAATATATGTAATAAAAATATTCCCCGTGTTCACCCTGAGTGAAGGTTACTGGCAGGAATAAATTATGGAACTCGTGTGAAAGTACTTTGTCCTCCTTAAAGTCTGGTCTGTGGGCAAGTGATCATTACGATCAATGTTAAATTATGTCACGTTCCAACCCCCTCACTTTCACCTGAACACTGCAGTCTCATTTTTTTTTTTTTTTTTTCTGGAATTAAACTAAAAGCAGAAAAGGGCAGATTCTCACCCAATTCCATATTTAATTAAGCTTTTAGGATATATTCCTCTCTGATAGGTTTGATTAACTGCAATTCACCAGAGGCTGACCTTTCTGTGAGAAAAATACAGGAGATGATTCTTTATGGCCACAACATCTGTGACTAAAAAGATTTGAGTAAGTAACAGCTGCATTCTCAGCACCACAGTGGATGCCTGCCACCATTCTCCATCAGAGTGAGCGTGTAAATCAATGCCCACCAGTCGTTTCCTGAGACTCAGAGTGGGTCAAAAACAGTATGGCCTCTGGAGTGTGGGGGGTAGTGGGAAGGAGGTTAGTAGGCCAGCCTTTAGAGCTGGCAAGGTACAAACTCAGGCTGTCCACCTGTCACTGACTGTCAGGTGACAGTCACCCTCACCCATCCAGACATGTGCTTCGCTCCCCTGTCCCCGGGACCTGCCAGTCAGCTTTCCTTTTGCTTCCAAGCATCTGAACAGCTGTATTCATGTCTCCTAACAGCTTCATTCTCTCTTAAATAATGATTGTCCCAAAATTATCCAAATATTTGGGTTTCACCATAAGCGCTGGTGAACCCAGGAATGGGGATATGTGTAAATGAATGTTCCCTTGATATCCCCATCAAGGCACAGCTCCCATTATTTCAAATATTGGATGCCACACACAGCCTAGGATATTGAAGTGCTACTTTATTATTTTTTTTTTACATACCTACTTAGGTTTTGTGTTTTGTTTTGTTTTGTTTTTAGAAAAATGGCTCACACAACAAACCAGTGAGCCAGCTCCCTAGTGGAGGAGCACGCCCCAGCTGTGTGCCTGGCACTGCTCCTGGGCTAGTTACAGAAGCGGGAGGTGCACACTCCCCACCTGCGAGAGTTTAGGAAGGGGTAGCAGGAGAAAAGAAATGGGGGGGTGGCACCTGAGAAAAGATGGGGCAGGAAGGATGGCAGGGGCTTTGGAGAGGGACAGGGGAACATGAAGATATTTGCCTGAGCACAAAGCGTGGGGAAGGTTCGGAATGCAAGGACAGCCTGCAGAGCTGGGGGTAGCACAGGCAGCGGAGACAGGTGCAGAGGAAAGTTAATGAAGAAGTGTGGGAGATTGGGCTGAATGTGAAACGGAAGCCAAAATACCCCTGGGAGCTTCTTTCTCTGGTGGAACCCCTGATCTCAGCTTATGTGTGATGCTAGGAGCAGACCTGGCTTGCCAAAGAAAAGGGAGAGGACAGATGGCCTGCAGCCTTGAGAGGCGGGGACCAGGGCACCCAGAACCAAGAGAGATGGCTCACCACCAGAAGCCTGGCAGTTATAACATGAAGCCCAGCTCTTCACCAGAACAACCTCAAGTTACCTGGAATGACACCCTTCATCTGGACCATCTCTCTGCACGCAAACGACATAGGACTTTCTGGAATCCTCACCCTCACAACCCCACCAGACTCCTGTGTCCCCATGAGGAAAGCCAGTCAGCCCAGGCACCAGGGCAACATTAGAGAAGTGAGGTTTCCAGGGCTGGGCACGCTCTTGGAAAGTGCTCCTTACTCTCAGTTGAAGAGCAAGTAGCATCAAACATAAGCCCAGCTGTCCCCAGGACTATCATGATCTACGTGGCTATTAAGCCCAGTCTTCATTTTATTCAAATCTACACTGCTAGATAAATCCATTGATTTCCCCCAAGGATGAGCAAGAGTCCCTAGGGGAAGAAAACGTCTACATTCAGACATTTTAGGGAAATTTTCCATAACGTGGTGTAAAGGCAGCACTGGTTAGAGCTAAGTTACCCAGGTGTCCAGAAGTTCTGAAAGCTCTTTCCTAAGTCCACTCAGTGTGAGGGTACTTCATGCCAAGGACAGTTCACTGCAAATATCAGCTCATGTGAGTAGCTGAAGGTCACAGGTGAGGAATGTCACTGGTAATGACAGGAAATAACTTGACTTCTATTATTTTTTCTAGCTACTTATCTCAGAGTCCCAGTAAGAACTAATTTATCTCCATATCCTCAGTATAGAAATGACCAGTCGCAGATATGTGGAAGTGGCTGAGGGAACAAACAAAGAACCGTGGGGGCTGCCCAGAGTCAGCAGAGCAGGAGCTGTTACCACTGGAGGACTATGGGGGCAGGGGGGACAGGTGCCGCTTGGCAGAGAAGCCCTGGGGGCTGCCCAGAGTCTGCAGAGCAGGAGCTGTTACCACTGGAGGACTATGGGGGCAGGGGGACAGGTGCCGCCTGGCAGAGAAGCCCTAGGGGCTGTCCTGAGCTGCTGCCAGAGACGTGTGCTGAGCAAGAGCAGGGAAGTGGGTTTACTCTCTCTTCTGCTCTTGGATTCTTCGCTGGAACCATGCACTCTCTTATCTTACTAGAAGGCAGAAACATGGAGAATCCTAGGTGATCGTATCCCCAAGGAGCACCCCTCCAGGGCACCGGGCAGGCAGAGACTGCAGAAGGTGAGAGTTGGGCTACTGGAGAGTAGCCAGAGGACTATCAGGAGAACCACTTTCACTCAGATCCCACTAGTATTCTTGTTACCAGAGTGTGAATAAGACAAGAGCCCTTCCCTTTGCTCAGAGGCAGAAAGCAGGAGACACAAACCCAAGTGTTCACACAGAGAGATGGTGCACCTGCACACACACTCAGACACAGATACAAACGCAGACAGACACACAGACAGACACACACACAGAGCTTCAAGTTGGATTTCCATAATGAAAGCAGGAAGAATATAAATTTTTATTTTTATTTATTATTTCTTTCTTTCTTTCTTTCTTTCTTTTTTTTTTTTTGAGACAGAGACTCTCAATCTATCTGCCTGGGTAGAGTGCTATGGTGTCATCATAGCTCACAGCAACCTCAAACTCTTAGGCTTAAGTGATCCTCCTGCCTCATCCCTCTAGTAGCTGGGACTCCAGGCATCCATCACTATCCTCAGCTTTTTTTTTATTTTTTTATTTTTAGTAAAGACAAGGTCTAAATCTTGCTCAGGCTGGTCTTGAACTCTTGAGCTCAAGCAATCCACCTGCCCTGGCCTCCCAAAGTGCTGGGATTACAGGCCTGGGCCACCACACCTGTCCAGTTAATTGATTTTTGACAAGTGTCTCAATACCACTTACTGGAAGAGAATAATAGTCCTTTCAACAAACAGTGCTAAGACACCTGGATGGGCACATGGGGAAAGATGAAATGGTTCCCTTCCCTTCCAGAAATGTAGACTTAAACATTAACTCAAAATGGATCAAAGACTGAAATTTAAGCTAAAAATATAAAATTCTTAGAATAAAACACAGGAATAAATCCCAGGACCCAATTTTTAAAATGGGCAACAACCTTGAATAGACACTTTTTTTTTTCCTTTTTTTATTTTCACTAAGTCATTGGTACATAGATCATAAATACATTTATGCCATTATGGGATTCAATGTGTTGATTATTTGTACAAATTGGAGTGCTTACATCCTATTAATCAACATAGCCTTCACCTCATTTACCCAATTACAGCATTAAGACATTTGTGTTCTAAATGTCTTAACACAATAACTAAGAAAATGCCAGGAAGGCTATGTTAACCAGTGTGATGAAAATGTGTCAAACAGTCTATAAAATCAGTGTATGGTGCTCCATGATCACACTAATGTACACAACTATGATTTAACAACAACAACAAAAAGACATTTGTGTTCTACACCTGTTAGATCCAACTTGTACTTGCAATGTGCTGCATAGGTGTGATACCCCTACTAACCCTCCCTCTATTGACCCACCCCCCTCCCTTCCCTTTTCCCTCCCCTTCCCTCCTTCATCCTAGGCTATAGTTGTGTTTCATGTTTCATATGCAAGTGTGAGTGATTATAAATTGGTTTCACAGTAGTACTGAGTACATTGGATATTTTTTTCTATTCCTGAGATACTTTACTAAGAAGAATATTTTCCAGCTCCATCCATGTAAACATAAAAGAGGTAAAGTCTCCATTTGTTTAATGCTGCATAGAATTCCATGGTATACATATACCACAATTTATTAATACGTTCATGGGTCAACACACTTCTTCAAAATATCCATACAGGCAATAAGAATGTGAAGAGGCACCTGACTTAACACCCTCAGTCATTAGAGAAATGCAAATCCAGACCACAGTGAGATCCCACTTCACACTCGGATAGCACTAATAAACGAAAAAAGAAAAAACCACACAGACACTAGCAGTTGTTGGTGAGGCTATGGAGAAGCTGAAACCCTCATCACTGATGGTGGGAGGGTGAAACAGCGCAGCTGCTGCAGACAGAAGTTTGGTGATTCCTTAGGAAGTTGAACATGGAATTAGCATTTGACCCAACAATTTCACTTTTAGGTGTATATACCAAAGATAATAGAAACCATATGATCAGACAACTGGAGCATGAACTCTCAGTCATAACAGCACTGTCCATCTCACAGAAAGGAAACAGCCCAAATTTCCATCAAGTGATGAATGGATAAACAAAATGTGTTATATCCATACAAATGGGGTATCAGGCGTAATAAAATTTTACTTTATTTTTTGAGACAGAGTCTCTCTTTGTCACCCTGGGTAAGTGCTATGTCATCATAGCTCACAGCAACCTCAAACTCTTGGGCTCAAGTGATCCTCTTGCCTCAGCCTCCCAAATAGCTGGGAGTACAGCTGGAATACTAGCCCGTCACAATGCCTGGCTAATATTTTTGTATTTTAGCAGAGTCAGAGCTCTGAGCTCAGACAATCCACCTGCCTTACCCTCCCAGGGTGCTAGGATTACAGGTGTGAGCCACCGCAGCTGGAACATAATACATTATTTTTTTCTAAAAATATTTAAATTTATTTTATTTATTTATTTGTAGAAACAGAGTCTTACTTTATCACCTTCGGTAGAGTGCCGGGGAGTCACACAGCTCACAGCAACCTCCACCTCCTGGGCTTAGGTGATTCTCTTGCCTCAGCCTCCCAAGTAGCTGGGACCACAGGCACCCACCAAAATGCCCGGCTATTTTTTTGTTGCAGTTTGGCCAGTTTGTTGCAGTTTGAACCCACCACCCTCCGTATGTGAGACCAGTGCCCTACCCACTAAGCCACAGGCGCCACTATTTATTTATTTATTTATTTATTTATTTATTTATTTTATTGTTGGGGTTTCAGAACCAACAAAGTCCCTCTAATAATTGTGGGGGCAGACCATAATAAAATTTTAAAAATAAATAAGGAATTAAATTCTGATACATGTTACAACATGAATTATGCTTGAAAGACTATTGTAAAGTAGCTTTTTGTTTGTTTGAGACAGAGTCTTACTCTGTTGCACAGGCTACAATGCCACCGCGCTGAAGTTGCTGTGAGCTAGCACACAGCCAACTCCTGGCTTTGAATGACTCTCCTACCTCAACCTTCCAAGTAGCTGGGACTACAGGTGCCCACCACTATGCCCGGCTAATTTTTCTGTTTTTAGTAGAGACGGGTTTTCACTCTTGTTCAGGTTGGTCTCAAGCTCCTGAGCTCCAGGGATCCACCTGCCTGGGCCTTCCAGAGTGCTAGGGTTACAGATGTGAGCCACAGCAGGGCTAAAGTGAAGGGTGCCAGATACAAAGACCCGCATGTATACGACTCTCTCTATATGAAATATCCCTGACACTCAAACTTATAGAAACAGAAGGCTGATTATTGGTGGCCAGGGCTGGAGGCTGGATGGAAAATAAAACGTGTGTGGATTCTTCTCAGTAGTGAGAAGAATGAGACTCTTGATGAGAATCTTCTGGAATCAGACAGTGATAATGGTGGCACAACAATATATTAAAAGCCACTGAATTTTACATATAAAAACAATTAAAATTGTGAATGGTTAGAATTCTTGTGAATTTTAACTAATTTTTTTTTTTTAAAGCAAATAATATGTAAGGTTTTTCCCCTTTAAACACACACACTCGCCTCTCTTGGGCTCTGACGGTTGTTTTCTTGGGAGATGGCCACAGGAGAAGTCATCTCTTACACGAGATTCATCTTCTTTCCTAGTAAGAACCAATTTTTTTCTTCTTATTTACTTAGAAGTCTATAAACTTGGCAGCAAATTAGCCTCCTGTCAATACTTCAACTGAACTCTTTGCTAACAAAACTAGAGGTCACAGGTGGCCCAAATGAACGCCTGTGACACATCCTCCCTCTCCTCAGGGACGGTCTCTGGAGTGTTTCACTGTTTGAGTAAATGACCATAGGACAGATGCTCCTGAAAGGTTGTGATTAAAGTGCCCTCCATTGTTACAAACATAATTACATCATGCTGGGACTCACCACTTTCCCTGGGGAGATGAGACACGAAAGATATTAGAATCTCAGGTGACACAGTCAGAAAGTCCTTTAATGAATAATGCTGTGTAATTATCACAGCTCGCCAGCACCATAATCAGTCTGCAAGGTCTCCTAGTATTCACACAAATTAAACCACAAATCAACTTGTGAAGCTCTCCCCTCTTATGTGACGTCCAAAGACTATTAAAATAGAATTTAAAAGCAGTGAGGAGTTATAAATAGCCACTGTTTGGTGTAGTCCGTCAATCTGTTACCACTTATATATTTTCTCTAATGGCTCTCTAATTAGCACTCACTGCTGATACTCCTACTCCTAAAACGTTTACGGTGGAAGTTACAAATTACTGTCTAATTATACTGGCTACTTTGTTTTGCATGAAGTATAAATAAAATCTCATTTGTGCTATAAAAAAACAGATGCTGTCATCACTTTTTCTATAGAATGACTAATAAAATTTGCCAGCTTTACACTGAAAATCAGCAATGAGCAACTTTAATTAAATTTGGTAGTGTGAGAATTCACAGCTTTACTTCCTTTACGGGGAGTTGCTTCAAAGTATGAGAAGTCTGTATAAATGGACTCAAAAGATGCAATTCCCACAGGGTGCCAACCCAGCATCTGAATCACAGGTTCCAGGGAAAAGCTTTTCTTTTCCCCCAAAGTTTTTAGTTTCCCATCTTTTGCTATCCACCAAGTAAGGTGGAACATTTTTGCCTCTACAAACTCAGTCTGGTGAACCCTGGGAAGCAATGCTGGGCAGGGCCAGAGAAGGGGAGAAACTTCTATTTCAGCCAAAAGCTCAAGGACAATATTTCTTATAAAATTAATTTATTAGCAGATCCATTTAAACTTTTTCTATTTCAGGAAATCTTCCAGGTGACACCTGTGGCTCAGTGAGTGGGGTGCCAGTCCCATATACCAAGGGTGGCAGGTTCAAACCTGGCCCCGGCCAAACTGCAACAACAAAAATAGCTGGGTGTTGTGGCGGGTGCCTGTAGTCCGAGCTACTCTAGAGGCTGAGGCAAGAGAATCTCCTAAGTCCAAGAGCTGGAGGTTCCTGTGAGCTGTGATGTCACAGCACTCTACTGAGGGTGACAAAGTGAGACTCTGTCTCTAAAAAGAAAAAGAAATCTTCCTTCAATATAATCCCAAACCAATCATTTTGCAATTGGGAATTCTGCACCCAACTCTCCTGCTGTTTAAAATAATGTAGATTGTATTATATGTTCAAAATACTCCCTGTTTCTGTGATTAAGGAGAGGGGGTTATGCACCAGCTATGCTGCTGCAGTTTGCTGACAGAGCTTTGCCAGCCATCACATGGTCTTCCACAGCTCATGAAACCACGTGTGTGCCTGGTGAAGGCCGTTCCCTCGCCTTGGTCCAGGAATGAACGTGGCAGGGAACAGGGACAGTCAACTCATGATGAGAATGAGCTTAAGGTAAACTGAGATTTGTGGGGCTATTTTTCACTATACCCTAACTATAGCTATGCTGGCTGACGTGTTCGCTTAACTGCCATGTACAATTTTAATATTTAGTAAATATTCAATATACATTGAATGAACTCCAATAGATGGAGGGAATAAAAGCTATAGAAGCTGTAACAGCTATTAAAATTATTATTTAGATTATAACTGCAGATGCAAGTTGTGTGTGTAATAGGAAATTGATTTACATTACACTGAGCCAGCACATCTACGTTTCATCCCAGACGTCAAAGTCAGTCAATGCCCCATTTTCTCTGATTGCCTGGAGTTACAGGCCACGTCAGAGGCCAGTTGGCTGCTTTCCTTCATTACCTGCTTAGTTGAGGTGGTCTTTCTCCACCACCTGCTCGAGCCTACAAAGTATATCCCCCTACAGCACCATGGTGCCATCTCTTCCACATGTTTTACAAAGCCTTTTGTGACAGAGGCAGAGCCAAGTGGCAGCCCCAACACTTCTCCCCTGTGAGGGTCATTTGAAATGGAACATGCAGCGTGACAGAGAGTGCACCTGCTCCCCCTGTTCAGCCTCAACACACACAATTGTGGATTTGTTGGTGTGTAAATTATCAGCTGTTCTTGCAAGTACATAAAATGTTAACACCCCTATCAAATCTTGAGTCACACTGTCTGTCCCCAGCAATCTTCATTAAGGGTAGCAAATTGCGGAGATTATTCATTCCGGTCTGAAATCCCGGAAGATTAAACTTCATAACTGGCACTATTTTACTACTCCAAGTCTTCCCCTCACCCATAACCAAGATCCCACGCAGAGCAGAACATGAAGGAAGCTGCACTCCGGGGGAGCAGAGCCCGTCAGTGTTCTCCCCACGGCAAACCTGGCATGCTATACAAACAAGGGTCCCTGCTTGCTGGGGCAGAATAGACAGAAAAGACCAGCAGCTGTCACTCTCCCCAGATAAGTTTCAGCATTTCACATGAAAGGGGCATCATTTTCTTTTCTATCTAAAATACTCATCCTATTTCCAATGCAATCGACCTTACTTACAAACTACAAATCCCAGCTGACCACCAATAGAGACATAGAGCTGAGGTCTCCATACCTAATGGAAAGCTGAGTTTGGGGCCACGTAGAAGACCTGAAGAGTCAAATTGTCTGTGTGCAGGAACTGAACTTACCTTATCCCTTCAACAGCTGTGCTATGAATGCTTGTGAGCACGTGCCCTGCCCCAGGCCTGTGCTAGTGCCCAGGAACAGAGGAGCAAAGATGATGTGGTTCCCAACATCATGGACCTTCTATCTGAGCGGGAGTAAGAGGCAAGCCAAGGGGTCTCCGTGACATGGCCACAGCGTGCAGGCAGAGGAAAGAGCAGCTCTCCACCAGTCTGCAGGTCAGGGTGGGGGCATAAAGACTTCCTTGTTGAGTGACGATTACATAAAAAACGCCCACCTGGTAGCCGGATGAAGAGCCAGGAGAAAGGAATTTTTCAGCAAGAGAAAGAGCGAGTCCCATAGCCGAGAGCTGAGGATGGACCTGGAGCCACACAGAGCTGAGACTGGCCACTGGTCGCACGTGAGGTCCCAGGAGAGAAATGAGGGGAGTGGAGGACGGGGAGCAGCAGTCAGCTGGAAGGGACCTCTGACCAAAGGCTGGGGTGTATCATGAGGGTGCCTGGGAGCTATTGAAGAGTTTAAACAATAATCAAATGTAGCCAGGTGTGGTGGCTCACACCTGTAAACCCAGCACTCTGGGACGCTGAGGCAGATGGATCCCTTGAGCTCAGGAGTTGCAGACCAGCCTGAGCAAGAGTGAGACACTGTCTCTACTAAAAACAGAAAAATTAACCCAATGTTGTGGTGGCACCTGTAGTCCCAGCTACACGGGAGGCTGAGGCAGGAGGATCACTTGATCCCAGGAGTTTGAGGTTGCTGTGAGCTATGAGGACGCTATAGCCCTCTACTCAAGGTTACAGAGTGAGACTCTGTCTCAAAAAATAAAAATTAATTAAAATAAAAAATCAGATTCACATGTTATTAGCATCACTTTTTGATGGACAGTGGGGAGGACAGGGAGTGTGGGTTAAGAAATCTAGTTAGGGTGTTGCTACTTGTTATCATGCTACATAACAAATCATTTCAAAACTTAGTGTCCTAAAGCAACAACACTGATTATCTCTGAGTTTCTGTGGATCAGGAATCTAGTGCAGCTTCCCAGGTCCTCTGTCTGTCACTCCCAAAGCTGCCAAGTGCCACCCAGACTCCAGTCATCCCGAGGCTCAACTGGAAAAGGATTTGCTTCTAAATTCAGTGGTAAACTGTTTGCAGCTGTTGAACTAAGGGATTCAAAATCTCGCTGACTGCTGAGCTGAGGCCCCGTGGGCAGCTCACAGCATAGCTGCAGATTCTGTCAGAGTGAGCAAGTGAAAGGAGGGAGGAGAGAGTAGGTGGGCAGAACAGAAGGCCCACTCTCTCGTAATCTAGTCTCCTAGTGACACCCCATCACCTCTGCCGTATTCTAGTTACTAGAGCCAGGTCACCACAGCCGACCCATACTCAAGGTGCTGGATGTCACATGAAGACGTGCATACCCAGAGACTGGTGTCCAGGGGGCCATCTGAGATGCTGCCCACCACAGGTGCTGCCGTGATTCCATCATGAGGTGCTGGGGGCTTTACTAAGGCAGAGGCAGCAGATCCAGAGGGTGGCGGGAGGGTGTGATCATACAGAGATGAGGGTCAGTAGGATCTGGACATGCTGATGCTGCTTTGCACAAGCACTTAAAAGGAAACAAAACTTTCCAGGAGGAACTTTGTGGGTCTCATTTTGCTGATGCTGAGTTTGAGGTCCCTGGGACACACTGGAGCAGAGGCATCAAGGCAGTTGTTATCTTTCCAGATCTGATGTTAAATGAGAGATTTGGGGTCGGTCATCCCTCACAAGTCCACCTTCAGGTGAATTTTTTAAGTGCGCACATGTTTAGATGAATTTTACTCATCTGTTAATCAGTTCGTATAAAGCAATGGGTAAGCAGATGTATAGATGCATGGGGGGTGGATGGATGGCTGATAGACGGATGGACAGAGGGATGGATGGAGGGATGGATGAATGGGGTGAAAGAGAGATGAATGAGTGCATAGCCCTTCTGGGTGAATGGTCTAAATGTGGAAATAATAAGTTGTTTCAAAAGTTTTGTCCATTTTAATGTCATGTGTTTTTGTAGCTCCATATCTCAATAAATATTTATTCTGTGTTGTGGTATATACTGATCGATGGAGAATTTTGTACTCTATACATTGATGCTGTTCATTTTTTTCTACTTTTAATTTTTTTTATTCTTTTCAGCCTATTACTATATGATGTCATTAAGCGATTTTCAGCCAATTTTTC
>CAUYPK010070728.1:0-24845 GCA_963574355.1 Loris lydekkerianus | reverse complement strand
CAGAGATGCCTGGAGTCTTGTCTCCTCAGACTCGCTGTACCCAGTTACAGGGAAGCTGTTACTCGGCCGCCATCTTTAATTCAATCCCACATGTTCTTTTCTTGCTAATAAATAGTTTCATGTCTTAAGTTTAAATCTTTTCTTTTTTATCTTTTTCTTTTAAATCATTTTCTTTTCCTCTTGAAGGCAACACTGTTAAGTTCCTACTATGAGGATTTCTCCACTCTAAAGGGATCTAGAGAACACTGGGCTTTCAGACTGATTTAGATGCAACTGAAATCTCTCAGGTATAGGTCTGTTCAATTGAATTCATAATCTGTAAGCATGACAGGACATATTTTAGCCCATGAGAGGTCTACAGAAAGACCTGGTGATCGGAGAGTGCTTTTCACATAATCAATGATATGGCTGAGAAATATTTATGGAAACTAAAAATATAAGATCACTTAAGTGATGTAAATCACTGTAGGAACTGAGACACACCAAATGAATTTCCTATGACTTTGTTTATTCATCCTAAAGTGTATTCAACAGTTACATAGCACATGAACAAGTTAAATAAGATACTAAGATTGTCTCTCCAATAAATTACACCAAGGAAGACAGATGATAAGAGGAATTGTGATTTTCCCAGGAATTTCTCATATAAGATTAAATACAGAGGCATACATAAAATCACAATCACTTGGTTATATACTTGGACACTTTGCTTTAACTATCTGTGAGGAGACTTGTATTTATAAATTTATTTGCTCATTTGTGACTCAAGAGAAAAAATAACATAATAAGTAAAATCAGGAGCAAATAAAATAGAAATTAGGATCCAAGTTCAAGACTAGAGAAAGGTGAAATGCAGATGGGTAGGTCTACTGAGTTATTAAAGTCAAGTCACAAATTTGACTCTGAGCTTCCTGGAGGCTCAGCAGCTAGAAATTAATGTATAGACTAACAGATTTTCATATGTTATTAGTAGGAAGAGTATTTCTTCGTTTAGCTATTTAGTTCTTTAATACTTCACACTAAATATCCTTTGCAGATAAAGTTTGAATATAAAAATTTTTGTGCAAAACAAAGGTTTTGCTAATTAAAATGACATGTATAAAGACACTTGTTTACAAAAGTGTATCTCATTATGAAAACTGATGGTTTAAAAACACATTATGATAAGAAAAAGAGTTTGAAATTGTTTCTAGGTTAATTGGGGAAAAAGTAACTAAAAGCCTGCTGCTTTGAAGGTTTAATCCAAGATGCTTATCCAACCTTTTTGTTGAGCAAATCTTGCAAATAAGACCTCCAAAGATTCACAGCATTTCCAAGGGAGCTTGAAATGTCAGCAGAACAGACTTTCTGATGATATTATGCAGGCATCACATCTTAGCAATTGGGATAGGGTTGGAAGTGGAAGATACTAGAATTGCTTCATTGCCTTATTTTTATGCTATACCACATAACAGTTTTGGGGGCAATGATGATAGACACAACTTAAAGAGAAGACAAACTAAACCAAAGAAAGAAAACAAGAAAGCTTGACAAGAGCCAGCCACACAAATTCTCAACAATTACTGGTATTACAGATAGAATTATGACTCTCAAACAGATGAGAAACAGGAATATGTTAAAGATTTTATTTTATTTAATACATTGTTAACAGAAGAGCTAGGTAGCTGTTACAACTGCTTCCAAGGGGAATCCAAAGAACAGATATATTTGTAGCTTAGTAATACTGAAATGAAATTTCATATGGACCCAGAAGTGGCTTTTCTATGGAAGAAGGAAGTCCTTCACCAGACAATTTATTTGCATGTCCATAGACATAAATGATTTGCTTTGCCGTCAATTGCAAAATAGCTCAAAAGTAATGAAAGGGTAAAATCAGATGACCCTGGAAAGGTGTCTCTAAACAAGGCAGAGTTCTCCACAGGAGAGATCTAGTAATTTGATTTGTTTATTCTGAATTTCCTTACTCTGTTAAGCAAATCTGACCTCCATCCTGCATATCCTGCTGGTGCTAGCAACACCACCCTTGGGTATTTTAAAACATTTGATGTTCTTTATCACACTTCCTGGGATCATAAATGGAAGTCTTCAGTCTTGAAGTAAACCAAATAGAACATCTTGGACAGGGTCTTAGGAAACTCAAGATTTGCCGTAACATCTCTTGATATTTGGCTTTAACTTAACACTAAGGCATTTCTTGATAGGATGGAATTAGAGAATGTGCAAATTTCCTCAATATAAACCTGTCTTGCTTTATAAATGCTAGTTTTCAAGACAAGAACAATTAATGCCACAATTTTAAAACAATGCTCTAGCAATAACTTTAAGTACTCAACAAATAAAATTCATCAGAAATGTTCTCTTTGTAAGTCTTTCCACTACTGTCAGTAACTGGTTATCTGTTTACTGGTCTCTATCCTGGCTCTTGGGTCTCTCTGTAGTCAGGTGAAGCCATGTGGCTGAATTCTGGCCAAAGGAATGTGGGCAGCAGTGACTGCACCACTCTCAGGCCCATGTCTCCTGCCCCCTCATTGCCTGCTAGATGCAGAGGACTCCAAGATGCATAGGAAAGTGGAGACCTATTTTGAAAGGACCCTGGCTCCCTGAATGGCCATGGGCTTCTGTCTTGAGTAAGAAATGTGCATGTATTATATCAAGTCTTTAGTTTTGTGATTTATTTGCAATAACAGCTAGAATTACCTTAATGAATGCACATCTGCTTCAGAAAACATCTTTGAATGCTACTTTTCTTCTGCTCTCACACCACAATAATCATCAGTAGAGAAGATTTCTGTGACCAAATGTGGGGATTTTTCCCCACATATCATGTGGTGGATGCCAGCTGGATGTTCTATAATTCAATTTTGGCACTATTTATCAATACATGGAGATAGCATCAGACCCCATAGGTTGAAAATTCAGTCCCCCCAAATTCTCCCTCCTTAGACACTAGTTGCAAGTCCAAATCCCCTGGAACTTCTGACCAACAAGTTTCAAGTTGGGGTTCCTCCAACCTCTATTTTGGGTTCAATTAACTTGTTGAATTAGCTCAGAAAACTCACAGAAACATGTTTACTATTTTATTACAAAGGATATGGATGGAGAAATTTTAGAACCCTTTTTCTGGAATGGCCACCAGAGCTATTGTCATACAACACACTAAGACAGGCAGCAGCAATAATGAATGCCTCTTAGAAAGACACCAGCACATAGTGACACAACACAGCTGTGAGACACTGATAGACCAAGGTTATGAAACCTGACCAAGTTGTTTGTACAGTGCTGCCAACACAAGTGCACACCTGGCAAGTTTGCAAACTTAATTGTCAGACCTCCTAGGATGAAAGGTCTAAAGGCCATTCCAGAAAAAGAGTTCCAAAATTGCTCTGAATGGTGGACTAGGCACTGGCATCAGTGAATAGTTTCCCAAGGAGAGTACCTCTAAGGTGACCATAGTGATATTCAGCAATGAGGTTTGCAGCACTTTTTCTAGGACAAGTTTGCTAACTTAATTGTCAGACCTTTGTACATGTGAATATAATCTTGTCTTCCCTCCTAGCTCAAAGTAGCATACCACTTAAACTGTTTTATATTTTCCTCTTTCACAATAACACAATTTCCTGGCAATTTTTCCATTGTTATTTATAATCACTCTTTTTCATAGCTTCATACTATTTCATTTCATTCAGTTGACTATAGCTTATTTAACCAGTCATCTGTTTTGTTTTGTTTTTCCTTTTTAACCAGTCATCTATTGATGGACACTTGTCAACCCACATTCTTGAAGGTAGATGATGTAATTGTAATAAACAAGGCTCAGTTTAGGATTTAAGCCCAGTCCTACTTCCCTTCAGATTATATAGGCAAGGGCCCATCTGCCTTAGGTACCCAGAAGAGTCTTTCCTTTATTTTTCCCAAGACATCAATATAAAGTACGTGGGGAGAGTCAGCTAACCAAATAAAGGGAGAACGAGGTTGCCCTCATGGTATCAGGTATAAGGAGAAAGGCATAGCCACTTCACTGAGCCATCCCCACATATCATCTGTGTCAAAAAAGCATTATAGCTGTGTTTGTACTCCAGGGCTTACCTATCCCAGCTCTTCTGAAACACCATTTTTGAGACCATAACTGATTCATACATCAGAATCAAAGTTTTTAACCTCTAGCCTTCATTGTTGAAAGAACAAGAAACAATACTAATTTTATTGCCAAATTAAAAATCTGTAGTTCTTGGCCTCTAACCTCACTTTTCTCTGCCTCTTGCACATTTTCTCCCAGATATCTAAAACTAGACTCTGCACCCTCATCTTCCCACATCTCCCAGACTCTGAGGCAAAAAACCATTGTTGAGTACTCTACACACAAGAACCAAGTCCTCTAGATCTGCAGTCCCCTGAGTTATGGACTAGTACCAGTCTGAGGCCTGGTAGGAACTGAACTGCATATCATGACACAAGTGGCAGGGGAGCAAGCAAAGCTTCATCTTTATTTACAGCTGCTCCCCATCACTCTCCTCACTGCCTGAGCTCTGCCTCCTGTCAGATGGATTCTCATAGGAGCATGAACCCTAGTACAAGCTATATACACAAGAAATCTAGGTTGCATTCTCCTTATGAGAATCTAATGCCTGATGATCCAAGGTGGAGATGTAATGCCCTTGAATCACCCCCCACACACCCCCCATAAACCTTCCCCCACCCTCTCCATGGAAAAATTGTCTTCTATGAAACTGGCTTCTGGTACCAAAATGGTTGTGAGCCACTGCTACAGATTATTTTTCACAATATCTTCACACTAAACAATGTAAAAGAGGCATGATTTGAACATAGATTTGTGTAATTCCAAGGGCTGAATTTCCTTTTTTTTTTTTTTGAGACTGAGTCTGACTTTGTCACCCTTGGTACAGTGCTGTGACGTCATAGCTCACAGCAACCTCAAACTCTTGGGCTTAAGCAATCCTCTTGCCTCGGCCTCCCAAATAGCTGGGACTACAGGCACCCCCCACAATGCCCAGCTAATTTTTAGAGATGGGGTCTCATTCTAGCTCAGACTGGCCTTGAACTTGTGGGCTCAGGCAATCTACCTGTTTCACCCTCCCAGAGTGCTGAGATTAAAGGCAGTGAGCCACCACATCTGGCCTAACCCAAGGGCTGAGCTTTGAATGCTCTTCTATGTTGTATAAATTAGTTATTAAAGATAATTTAGCATACAGGCATTGTTCCCACACCCATGTTTCCACCATCCTCATTAATAATAAAGCATGCTGAGACACATGAAGACATCAATCCTGGAAAAGATTAGGAATTGGGGAGTCTGGTAGAATAATAGATCTTTTGATATGGAAAGATCCTCAGAGATGCATTTGTCCAACAGGCATCAAAGAGGCTGCACCTTGCTCAAGAGTGCAGGCAGAATGAGCAATGGGGCTTTGGTCTTCACATATCCCTTTGTATTCTTAACTGAAACTACTCTTAATTTATTAATGGGCTATTTTTGACCTGCCTAAATAGTCCCTGGTTTAATTTAGGCTAAAGGAAATCATTTATCACTGAAAAACCATTGACCTTCGCAGCTGTGAGTACTGCAGGTCTCTGTGCTGTTTTGAAAGCAATGCTGAGCTTCTTGGGTAGGGGTAAGGGGATGCCAGCTGCCTGGGTTGAGGTCCACAGAATGGTTGCATCAGCTCTGGGCCAGCCATTCCTCTTTCTACCTTTCCCCTGAGCATCTAGAACATGGCCAATTCCAAATCTTCTGAGTGAGGACTGCAGGGTATATGAGAACATCTTCCAAGGGGACAAAGCAGATAGAGATAACAACACCCATTTTTTTGTTATCATTTGGTACTCAGCCAGATTTTTTCCTCTCCAGAATAAATTTATTGTCCTACTTACAGAGTTGATCTGTACAGACTTATTGGTGGCCTATCAGAAAATTTGTTCAACTTGTGTTATCACAAATCATGACTTTAAGAAAAGGCAGTGCCAGGCTTGGCTCCTGTAGTACAGTAGTTACAGCACCAGCCATATACACCGAGGCTGGCGGCTTTGAACCCAGCCTGGGCCAACTAAACAACAATGACCACTGCAACAAAAAATAGCCAGGCCTTGTGGTGGGCACCTATAGTCCTAGCTATGCAGGAAACCTCACAGTTGGGAGGATGAGGCAAGAGAAACACTTATGCCCAAGAGTTTGAGGTTGCTGTGAGCTATGATGACACTGCACTCTCCCAAGGGTGACATGGTGGGACTCTGTCTCAACAAAAAAAAAAAGAAGAAGAAGAAGAAGGAGAAGAAGAAGAAGAAGAAGAAGGAAAGGCAGTGCCAGAGTAAGAGTTGTTAGGGCGCCCCTCCTTGGAAAGGGTGTTGGGCTGGGGAGGTGGGTTCATGCCTAGTCCACCTGTTGCAGGTTCAGACTCAATTCCACCTGTTATCCTTGGGACCAATGGGCATTTGGCATAATTGGTTCAAGATAAACAAAGGTGGTGATGCTGGTTTTGTCTGTCCAAGAAAACATACCCCCTCCACCCCACCCACAAACTTTGGAAAAGTATTCTCCCCTTGACCACGTGATCCCAAAGTGGGCAATCACTGCATTTCAATTCTTTGGCATCCCCCACAAGCAAGCATAGAGTCTGAATCTGAGCAAGAGGAGGTCAGCTTTTAGGATTTTCTCTGCTGAAACTAGCAAAATAATTTCTTTTTTCCTTTCTGCTTATGAGCTATGAACTGTGACCTAAGAGCTGCTAGCATCTTTGCACAAGTAGAAAAGCCCCCAGTAACAACGAGAGCAGAACCTGGCATTGGGTTGCATGTCCTCAAGGCTTTGAAGCAGCCCTGGTGCCAGATGTTCCTCCTTTGGGAGCCAAACTGATAATTTTCCAGAAAACCTTTTTTTATAGGTTGGGCTCATGTAAAATAAAGAGTCCTGACTATACACTAGACTCCCAGGAGTTTGTTTTATAAACTAGGTTGTCAATTTTAAAATTTATGCTAAGGAATAACTGCCAAGCAGGTTGGAATATTCCTGTAGGCTGGTTAGTTTATTCTCTTCCCCAGAGCACAGGCTATGCAGGAAACCAAATTGTGATGAAAAGATTGCTTTGCAAGTGCAATGTCAGGATAAAAGGAGTTGGACAATCTCAAGGGGCAGTTTCAACAATCCATGGCACTGTAGGGACATAATGCCTGCTAAGTAGGGCAGAACAATTCTGCCAGCTAAACAAGGCCCACTCTCTTACATAACTCTTGGTGACACATTGACAAATTCTCCTCTCCAACTTTTCACTTCAACATTTCTTATCAATCACCAAATGATTTATGCTTCTATGACTTAGCCCATTGCCCTCACTGCCCTTCCCCCTGCCCAAAGCCTGCCTGCCACCCCTGCTTCTCTTCTCTGATTGTAGGAATCCTCCTGATCTTCTATAACATCGCTGCATGTATCAACTCCCCTGTGAGACATTCCTACTTCTGCCCAAACTTGGTTTAATTCTACCCTCTCTGAGCAAAAATCCATTCATTTTGCCATGACATTGTGAGCAGTGCATGTGTTGTCTCCTAGATCATGACTTCTTTGATGACAGGATTTATGAGTTCAATTTTACCTCCCCTCCTTTTTTTGAGATAGGGCCTTGCTCTGTCACTTGGGTGGGTGTGTGGTAGCATCATCATAGCTCAATGCAACCTCAAACTTCTGGGCTCAAGGGATCCTCCTGCCTCAGCCTCCCAAGGACCTATGACTATAGACACCCACTACAACACCCAGCTAATTTTTCTATTTTTAGAAGAGATGGGGTCTTTCTCTCACTCAGACTGGTCTCAAACTCCTGGGCTCAAGCAATCCACCCATCTCAGCCTCGCAGAGTGCTAGGATTACAGGCATGCACCACTGTCCCCGGCCAATTTTACCCATTCATTTTGATCCCCCCATTTATAATGTAATTCACAGCATACAGTAAATGCATTAAAAGATATTTTGAAGGTTGCACATATTCCTACAGCTAATTTTAAAATAATTACAGAAAGCTGTGTTGCTTGGAATATTTTGGGTAACAAGTGGTAAAAAAAATCAAACTAACAAAAAAGTTTGGGGTAAAGACCTCAAAAGCAGGCTGAAACACTGAGATGCTGGGAAAGGCAGGGACACACTTGAGGGTTGGAGACAGCTGGTCCCAGGGTCTTGGACATCTCTGTGTCTTTCTGTCTGTCTTTTATCTCTGTATCTCTCTTCGCATCCAAGGTGGATGCTGACGAGCTCAGAGCTTGCCATGCTGTATCTAATGTTTGCTACTGACAAGGAAATGAAAAATTCCTCAGCTTGCAAAGGAAAATTCCTGAAGAATTATATGGGATATGTGGTAGATTGTTATTCATTTCTTCACTTCTCCCTGAATTATTCTCTGATTTTGCCCATGAATTTCTTACAAGGCAGGTTATGTTTCCCATCTCCTGATTGCATATTTGGATGAAGTGGAGACAGCAGTGTGGCCAGCCTGACGGCCTCCCTTGCTTCCGCCTTGTTCTTGTTATTTGGCTGTTCCATGCAGGAGAGGTGCTCAGGCCAGCTGTCAGGTCCCACAAAGAGATGAGAGACGCATGGAGCAGGGCCCCCCAGCTTGGTGGAGGCTGTATCTCCTGAGCCAACCAGACCCAGGTGCACAAGTGTGCTCAGCCAACTGCCTCAAGACCTGCACAACTGAGCCCGGTCACCCCAAGACTGGGGAGAATACATGATTCTTCTTAGCTACTGAGTTTTTAATCCAGAATTTTTGTAGCAGAATTTTAGAAGAGAGGTGGAGTTAATTGATAGAGACTAAGACTCAGCTTGGTGACTTCCTAGCTATGAGACCCTGGGCAAGATACCTACCCATCTGTATTCTACCCTCCACTTCTGCAAAATGGTGGTGGTAACAGTGCCTAATCATAGAATTAGGAGAATACGAGGTGGTAAAATATAAAATGTCTGTCACAGAAAAAACTCTAATACATTTCAGTTATAATTATTATTACTCTTTCACATGCCCACTCACAAATTACTGTGGCCTGGGAGGTGGGAGAGGTAGGAACTGGCCTCACCTGGGCAAGTGTCCATTCCTGGGGTAATCAAGTGTGGACAGAGGGTCTGTGAGAAGATTGCAGATGTCATTTAACAAGCTGCTGGGATGTGGTGGAAGAAGCATCCCTCAGAAGGCAGGAAGGCTGATCCCACAGTGAGATGGGAGGAAGGCTAGGCATTAAGATGCAAAGACATAAGAAAAATGCACCTTGTACATTTTAGTTATTACTCAAATCATAGATTCACTCTGGATCACAACAAATGCTATCAGACCCCTATCATAGACCAAGGAGCTGCTCCATCCTGTCTCTTCTGTTTACCAGGCATTTAATATTAGGGAAGCTTGACTTAATTTCTTGGAATACTGAAGAATGAAAACAATTTGCTTCTCCTAGGGTAGAATTAAATGAGGTAATGTATGTCAAACAAGTGGCATAGTCTGTCCTTACAGAGACCACAGGAGTGCTGGTTGTTGCAGTTGCTATTATTCTTGATCCCTTCTGGGTGTGCTGTTTCTTATATTAGCTCCCACCCAAGGAGGGGAGCCTGCCTGACCTTGCCATTTGCATTCTGGGGTCCTCTGCACTGACGGCAGCCTAAAGCACAGCCTGTTCAAATCATGTTTTTGAAGTCTGCATGTGAGCAGGTGCATCAATTCCAGGTTGTTAGTGCTGAACATGTCCGTGTCTCTAGTTTTTCAAAGGTGACAGGTTCAGAAGCAGCCCTGTGATATCTGACCCGGAAATCCTTTTTAGTGCAGAATCTGAATTGCAAAGCTGTTATTAAAACCTGCAAATGATCAGCAGTGGTAAATGGGAGACATTAACTGCCTCTAACCCTCTTTGTCTCTCCTTGGCTGACACTCCCAACCGAGACCCAGGCTGCTGGGAAAATGGTGAACAGCGAGCAGCACTGGGCTGCATGTAATTAGTGAGTGCCTGAAAGTGCAGGTTTTTCACAAATAGAACTTTGCAGGGAATTGCTCATTACTCCCATGATTTTAGGAAATAAAAACTTCAATTATTTATAACCCCAACAAAGGAAAAAAGCAACAGTTTTCCCTAGGCAACAAGGAGACAGGGAGAAGCTGTTCTTCCGAGGATCCCACTCTGGGCGAGTGGGCTCTTCCCTTCTAGTCCCCATTTGTCTGGGCAGCAGATAGACACAGCCTGTGTCTTGCCCTGAGGACGACGAAGGTGTGACTTAATGGGGCTGGCATTTCTGAGCACAGAAAGTAATTGCCTTTTGTCAGACCACATGTTGGCCTGAGTACACTGGGGAGGAGAACCGGAGTTTTGTGGTGCTTGGAGAGAAGGACTTATTCTAAGGAGGAGACGAAATGTGTTTCAGGTCACTATGTGGAGTTAAATAAACTGCCAGTCGTAATTGTAAATGCATTCTCTGGATAAATTAAAGAGTTTTCATCCTGGTGGGTACATGCGGGAACGTGGGAAGTATTGTGGTGGGACAGGGAGGTGGGGAGGTTGTAAATGGAGTGTAGTGGGCTAGAATGTTCTAATATGTTGCTGAATGTCAGGAACGGGGCATTGGCGCATGGTAGCTTCTTCTGGTGCTTGGCTGTTAGTTCATCAGAGGCGACGGGAAGATAGCGGCAGCATCAGGACATCCCTGGAAATGCCACTGCACTTACTGTCCTTAGGAACAATTGGTTAATTTTCAGCTTGGGAAGGAGCTTCAGTGACCTGCGGAGATGCTGTGATCAGACAACACCAGTGGTCCCGGCACACGGGAGCTTATTCCAGAGGCTGTGCAGGGAGGACATGATCAATGGCTGTTTTTGAAAGATCTTAATTTTAGGTCAATTTACTTTCCCATCGTGAGTGCCATGCTATCAGAAAGACAAATTAATTTAACATGAGTGACTTACTGCTCCCTTATGAATTACTTTCCAATTGTTTTTAATAGCATCTCTTTATCTCTAGCACAAGAAAACACAGTTGACCTTTAACAGCCTCTTTTATAAATGAACCCGATTACAGTTCAGTTTTTCCACTTTCAGATCTTTATCTCCTGGCACCTTGAATCCAAACTCATCTGGATGCAGATCCAGCTGTCTCTCTAATGGTGTCTATCCATTAATTAAACTCTCTGTGCTTAACAGCTTGCACGCCAGCAGCTGGAAAGGATGAGAAGGCAGTTCTCCTTTAATCTACAAATATTTATTTTGTTTTGGGGAGATTGGTTGGGGAAAGATTAAGTACATAGGAGGATAACCAGCTTATGGAGAATGTGCATGTTGTGGTGAAAGTTTCCTGCCGAGTCACATCAGGTGCAGTTAGTAAGCAGGAAGGCTGGTGCCAGATCCCTGCAATCATAAATTATAAAATACTAGTTAAAGCAAGCATCTGGGCTGAGGAATGTGTCTTTGTTCTCTCGGTATTTTAATGAATGCACATGAATGAGTTTATAGGGAAGCGTGAATATAACTCAAATAGCATCGGACACTGGTATTTATAGGCTCCTGTCTACACAGGAGCCGGGTCACGGCTTGTATATTCTTATCCTGCCACAATGCATTATGGGGCCCTCCTTAGTTCATTTACATTTCTCCTTGTTTCTCAGACTCATTCATCACTGAATAGTATAGAAACTACCTTGGAATAGCAAAATAATAGGCTGAAAGTTGGACATAGACTTAGCCTTTTGAAAATACATTTTAAAATACAGCAGCAGTGTATATGTGTGGTAGAATATTAGAAAACATAGACAAGTAAAACTAAGAGAATAAAGACTATATTGCAAATACCTAGAGACCGAAGAATTAATACTTCAGTATACATCTTCCCAGATTATTTTTTATGTTGTTTGGGATATATATGTGCATAATTTTGGGTGTGATCTTCTTCCTTAGCTAACAACATCTACTTTTTCACTTCAGTATATTTTTATCACATCAAACATCAGACCACACTCACATTCTTATAATTGTCTCCAGAATGTCCTTAATTGCATTTAATTGTTCTGTCTCCTAGCTCTCTTTCAATCTGGCACTTTTTCCTGGAACAATTTTTTCCTCACAAACCTGGAACACTTTTTTCCTCACACTGATGTGTTGGAAAGAGTGGGGCAGTCATCTGAGACAAGGTCCCATGGCTTACTTTAGGCTTCTCTGAAAGCAGAGCCTGAGATAAAGACTTGGGTGCAAGAAGTTTTGGGGATGTGATCTCAAAGGAGAGGGCAGGGGGCAGGAAGACAAACAGGAAGAAGGAAACACTGATGGGGGTGGGAGAATGTGTTACTGAAGTTGCCATTTTAGGGAGTTTAATTCCATTCTGCCAGGACCTTAAAAAGCATCCAGAATGCCCCCCCATGTTTTTCACCTGAGAGATGGAATCTGAGGTCTTTAACCACCAACTTCCCTTGGGAAGGAAGGCATCACTCCCCTCTGCTTTGAGCTGTGCTTGTGAAGGCCTAGAACTTACACAACATCAAAGAAGAAGGTCTTAGGCAAGAATGCAGAAAGACTCACCCGGCATCTCTACACTTCAGCTGCAATTAGAGGTGGGTCACGGGGGTGTGATATGGGAACCAAGAGCTAATATTCCATGTTATGGATTTGTCTACATTTTTTTCCTATTTTTTTTTTTTTTTCTGTATTCAGTTTGTTATTCTATAGTATAATTTCCTATAAGATAGTTAAACTAAGCATTTTGGGAAAAAGAATAGTTTTGATTACTACTATTCATATATGCTTACAAAAGTGTGCTAATACCTTTTATTTTGTTTTTAAAAGATTAAGTCATCAAATAAACTTTTACTGAGTTCCAGATATTGATGTAGGTGCTGATGAAATAACCCTGTCCTTAAATTTAGCAAGTTTTGTAAAATAAAATATTATGGAGCTCTGGTAGAAGTATGTATGGGATGTGGTATTGGGTCAGGATGTGATCAATTCTCTCAGGGTAGTAAGGAAGGAAGGAGAAAGAGGGAGGAAAATCTGTGTTAATGCAGTGGCAGGCATTTGCCTGGATTTTGAAAGACCAGTAGATAGGGAGGATTGTATTCTAGGCTGAGTTTCGCAGAGAGCCAGGGTTACAGGCACGACAGAGGAAAACATGTTTGGGAACTGAAAGTTATTCAGGGGTGGTGCCTGTGGCTCAGTGACTAGGGTGCTGGCCCCATATACCGAGGGTGGCAGGTTCAAACTCGGCCCTGGCCAAACTGCAACAAAAAATAGCTGGGCGTTACAGTGGGCACCTGTAGTCCCAGCTACTCGGGAGGCTGAGGCAAGAGAATCACCTAATCCAAGATCTGGAGGTTGCTGTGAGCTGTGAAGCCAAGGCACTCTGCCAAAGGTGACAAAATGAGACTCTGTCTCTAAAAAAAAAAAGAAAGAAAGAAAGTCATTCCGTATGAGTGGTGAATGAATGGATCTGAAGGGGTGAAGCCATAAATGGAGAAAGAGAAAGGACGATTATGGAGTTCTTATACCTTGGATGGAATATTGTCTTCATTACTGATTTTACATGCAACATTCCTGTGAGGAACACAGCATGCTCAAATGTGTTCAACACTGTGAATTTTAGAATATACAAAACTGTAATTAAAAACCACAGCAACCACTTGTCTAGCAAGTAACACCAGAAGGTCATTACAATGTGTTAGTGAAGACTAATTGCATAAGCCTACCTTTCCTGTTATTTGCAAAATGTAATTCATGTAACGTCCTTCTGGGGTCATGGAATTGCATTAGACATTAATAGGAGGAAGGTTGATGAGCCTGAGGGCTCAGGGCCCCCTCGGCTCTGTTCTCATGAGATGGTGGGGCTGCGAGGAGGCAGACTTTTGGGAAAGCAGGGAGCAGGAGGGAAGAATCCAAGCCAGCTCTGCTTCTGGTGGCCCAGTTTGGTGGCCCAGATGGTTTGAGACTTGTAAAGAGAGAATAGAGGCTGAGACTGATGAAGCTGTTTCCATGAGGGAATATGGGGCAAGGGAAATGGGTAAAGATGCTTTTGTACCCGGGTGTTTGAGGGCAGCGCAGTGTCAGGGAGAAAGGCATGCTTCTACTTCTCAAGGAACACAGCCCTACACTAGCTTCTTGAAGGCTCTGGGGATCTAGGAGCTGCCCCCTTGACAGAGACCTTCCAGTTCTCATAGCCGACATGGCTAGCAGGGCAGCACCTCAAGTGCCTTTGTATGTAGAGTTAGAAAGGAAGAGACCAAAGCGAACACAGCAGATGCTCCAGTGTAACTCAGGAAGGAGCTGGGAGTGTGCTACAGGAGCACTTTAGGGAGATTCCCTTGGAGTTTCCCAAGATAATTGGGTCAGACTTGATGGGGTTACAGGCTCAGTTGATGTAATCAATGTCATTGAAAATTAAGAGTTAATATAGATACTGTGAATCCCATTTCTGTCCGCATAGGGGTGAAGTCCACAGGGAGGTACAAGCCTTTTTTCCATCTGCCACACATTGAAGAATAAGTGTTGTCTTGGGTGGTGTTGGCCTCTTGTGGACAAGCAGACTTATTACATTCTCATTGGTGTGTCACGGAGCAGGGAAGTTGTAAGGAATTGTGGGTAAAAGGATTTGGCTTTGTTTTTTTTCATAGGTGAAGCCAACCACCTGCCTCTCTTTGTCTCAGCAAGCAGGAGACTCAAAGTTAGAGCAAACTGGAATTTATACATACATTGATTATATATCTATTCATACTGTTTTGTTACAGTATGTTTTTGACTTATGCTGTTACAAAAATAATAGACTAAAATAACACAAATTACAGTTGTCCATAATGTGTGAAGAATAAGCTTTATCTTCTGTCTTTCCTGCTGTTCCTATATTTTTACAAATTTTAATCTATCAATGCTTATTATTGTGTGCTGATAATTACATACACCTGGAGTTTCTTTTCCTTAATAATTAAACACATCTGGGGTTTCTTTTTCTTAATAATAAAATCTACGTGGAGAAGGAGTAAGTCAAGGTGGGGAGACTTTCGTACCTTTTGGATGGCAAGGTCATTTGGTGCACTGTTTTGTGAGGCAGTTTGGAAATATGTAGTAGAATTTAAAACATGTATTATCATGCAATTTCACTACAGGAAATGTTCCCTGATTACGTGCTCATACAAATATGGAAAGATAGATGAAAGGAGGGTCACAAAAGAACATTGTAGAAATGAAAAATTAGAAACAACCTAAACATTGGTCAATAAAGGATGTGGTTAAATAAATGGTTATGCAACCTCATAATCAAATACTCAGCAGTAAAATAAGTAGTGTACATTGAAAAAGCAAGCTATCAAATAGTTTGTAGTGTATGAGTCCCTTTTAAAAACACATGCATATATGTGTATATACTTGTATATACCTAGAACATTTCTAAAAAGAAATACAGATTTAGGACAATCATTCTTCTGGAGAATGAAACTGAATGGTAATTGTAGAGGTGGAAATTAGACCCTATTGTATAGGGTGAAAGAATACATTACCAGCATCTTATGGTTATGTAAATTTTAAATACACTCAAAAGTAAAGAGTGAAAGGGAACATATTAGATGATAAGGGGATTTGCAATAAAAGAAAAGAAAAGGAAAAAAGGGAATATAATCAGCTTTTAGAAATTTTTTGAATTTCTGAGTGACCCGAATGACTACTTGAGGTACATGTCTTTTTCCTTTTTGAATTATTTTCAATTAAAAAAAAAAAATTACAGGGTTTTGCTCTGTTGCCAAGCTAGAGTGCAATGCTACAGTCATAGCTCACTATAACCTCGAACTCCTGGGCTCAAGTTCAAGTGATCCTCCTGCCTCAGTCTCCCCAGTAGCTGGAAGAGGTGCGTGCCACCATGCCTAGATAATTCTTCTTCTTCTTCTTCTCCCTCTCCCTCTTTATCCCTCCTTTCTTCCTCCTCCCCTTTTTTTTTTTCCCCTGTGGAGACAAGCTCTCTCTATGTTGCTCAGGCTGGTCTCAAACTCCTGGCCTCAAATGATCATCCCACTTCAGCATATCAAAGTGCTGGAATTACTGGCAGGAGCCACCACTTCTGGCTCTTTTGCTTTCAGTGATTTTTAACAACTGCAAAATATGTCAAAGGAGAAGAATAAACTGAGTAAAAGTGGTTTGTGGTATTATAAAGAAACACCTAGTACTATTCACTTATAACTGCCTTCTCTGTAAATGAAGCTACTCACAATGCTATTTTGTACCAATTCATGGTCATTTCATACACACCTAACTCCCAAGAAGTAAAAATTAGAGTTTACTTAATTTTCTTTCTTGCAGAAGGCTGTTGCTTATGTTCCTGCAGGTGAGGAGAGCCAGATCTTTTTAGAAGAACATCTCCTGTTCTTGGAAGGTATTTGAGCTGAGAGACTGATACCGCAATTTCTTCTTCAGTAGGCCCTTGGTCTCAGGGATTCAAAGAATGAACCCACAGACCATAGAGCAGTGGTAAGATAGGATTTTATTAGACAGAAAGGAATACAGAAGCAGTGAAAAAGCACCAGAGCTTCTGGCAAAGGGGAAGACCAAGTTGGAAGTCTCTCTGGGTCCTTGTCTAGAGGTATATATTGTCTGGAGAATTACATTTTGGCTAGGACTTGGTAGGTGGAAAAATATCCTTTCAAAGTTGAATGCCCCATGGGGGGCAAGGTTATTCGGTCTTTGCAGTTTTTCTCTCAGGGAAGGGATTGGGGTGTTTGCTTCCTACTGAAGGTGGAACTACCCCAAAAATGTCTGAGGCTGCTTTGTTCATGATCTTGTTAGAGCCCAGAGGGTGTGGCCTGGAAAAGGCAGCCTGTCTGTGCCTGGAAATAAGGGTCTGATTTCTGACCTCACCTGGGCCTAGAGAATGGGGGAATCCCTGTCCAGTCCTGTGTGGGGGAATCCCATATCAAGACAGCCACATCCAGAGGTGTTGCTCACTGTTTGATGCTTATTACTTCCCAAAAGTAAAAGAAATCTATTCACAAAGTCTATACAAAACTGGTTAAACTGAACTGTTTTGATAAAATGAATATTTTATTAAATTGATAACATTTGTACTTTCCTGGCATTGTGGAGCATTTCCTATTCATCAGGCCCTTCTAGACACTAAAGATGAAAGTGCATATTCCCATGGAGTTTACAATCTAGTTAGACAAGTAACTGTATGACCCTAAATTACAATGTAGCATATTAATTGGAGTGAAGTGATTACAAGATAAAATCAGCAGAAAACACATGCACTGACATTTGTAACTGGAAAACACACGGTCACTTCTTTAATTAGGCTGAAGGAATCTACTATATAGACATCATTCTAAGCATTTCCTAGGATGAGCTATAGGATGTTGTAAAATCAGAACTTAATGAGGAGAACAGTAGTCCTGAGGAAAATAAACAAGTACAGAATTTGTGTCTGTCCATTTATGAAATGCATACTGCTTCCATTCTTGAAAAGTCCTTGCTTCTCCATTTACCATTGCCATAAATCATCTGTGTCCTTTTGAATGGTTTTCCAAATCAGGTAATTGAGAATATTTTTCTGAATACTGTACAAGAATTAGATTTTGATTGTTCATACAAAATTCCTGCAGAATTTCTAGGCAAAAGGTAGGAGGTATTAATGGAAAAACAGGAGAGTATTGGACACCATTAGGGATCACGAGATTCTTCCTTCCTGTTCTAAAGTCTTTTTTACTTGTCAATTTCATTTACCTTTATTTATGCCACTACGAATAAATAGCATGGAAAAATGATTGATCTGGTATGTTAACTATGTATTGAAAAACAGATATATTCAGCAGATTAAACTGAATGGAACGAATGTGTGTGTGTTAGTTTTTGTTTGTCTGCTCTAACCAGCACTACCCTGATTTACTTTTTCAGGACAGTAAAAGGAGAGCAAAAGGAATGAGATAGGTAATTCTAAGACTATGTTCAATTAAAAAATGAAATGAAAAGTAAAGAGCCCAAAAGTTGTACTGTAAAATAATTCTTAGTTCTGTAGTTTGATATTGTGGGGCCCTTTAGAATGTGAACTCTTTCTAGCTTTCCGGAAAGCTTTGGAGTTAGCCTCACGCCATCTGCTGATCATTTTAGTGGTTGCAACATGCACTCGGATGAGATGGAAAGGATGGTCAAATTCACATTTAATGTCTCCTTCACCACTGGACATGGAAGAGTACCCTTTCTCTAGCCTATAGCATTTTCCTGTAAATGTGCTTTATTTTCCCTCTGTCCGTAGTGCCACAGTGATGGATTTAATTATGAAAATTCCTTTTGTTTTTCAAATCTAACATGTCTAAAACATGCCTCTGCAAACAAATGCTATTTAGAGGAAAGGGGGTTATGCATAGCACTGACCCTCACGTGCTTGTTTGGGTAGTTATGTCAGTAGGTGGGGGACAAAAATATCATTTATAAGCTGAACTACTGACTTTTTATTTTGCTTTTATCAACTATCTTGTAGACAAAGGTGTCCACATTAGGTTAATTCTGACGGATGAGCTATCTGATATAAGAAAGAGGGAGACATTTTGGTAAAGAAAAAAGAATTGGTAAAACAACACACATTTAAATTATTAGGTTATGGAACGATCAACACAAAACTGTGACAGATAATTTTTTTAATTTTAGGATAACTTGAAATCAAATTGCCTAAACATTTCATGACATTGTGTCACAGAGTGGGAAGAATTCCAAGACTGCCTCATTGTTACATTAAACAAAAGCAAATAAGCAAAACTGGAGAAAAATGCTCAAAGAACGTTTTCTCATTGGATAAACATGTGAGGTCTTACTGGTCGAGAGTTAACTACTTGGTGTATTTCAGATTTTGAAATTGATGGAATGCTTACGTGGGAAACAAATGTAGCTACTATTTCCGTGTTAAAATTTTGCCTTTTCTTTCTTTACCTCTTTGCCATTTCATGTGCTTGCGGATGAGTGTAACCAGTATTTCCAACTGCACCTCAAGCCTAAAAAACTGAAGTACTTCCCACTTGACTAATCAGTCCTGACTTAACAAGTTAGAAAAAAGAAAAATGAAACGCTGAGTTCCGTTTTTACAAATTGTGGGATCTCACAGAAAATATCAAGTCAGACAGAAAGCTACCATTTTGTTCTTCTTTGTAGAGGATAATAGGTCAGCAGGAATGTCCCATGGGAGAGGGTGTGAAGGTCTGGAGGCTAGGGACATAAAGGACTGACAGCTCGCTGCAGTCTTGTCATGCAAGATTGGTTGTTTATGAACAGACCTGTTAAATCTCCCATTTTCTTCTTGTCTGTCAGTGAGGTTGGCCACTCTAGCAGATGCAGATGACAAGAGGAAGGCAGCTGTAACCAAACATCTCAGGGAACCTTCTGTCACTCCCCATTTTTATTTAACCTCAGTGCTGAGTCCCATTAGAAAAGCCCCCTAAACACCTCTCTGCCTCTGAGCCACTTCGGTCCAAGAAAGACCATTTTGTGTGACTTGGGGAGGAAGTAGGAAGTAAGTATTTGAATAACTACAAGTGAAAACTCTTGAATGAGGCCATTTCTCAAATATATTTGTTATTATAAGAGTGCTTGGCTTATTCAGGGAGGTAGTAGCAATGGAATAATAGCAATAAAAATATGAGAAGTAGGCTCCATGCCTGTAGCTCAGCAGCTAGGGCACCAGCCACATATGCTGGAGCTGGCGGGTTCGAATCCAGCCCAGGCTCCGCACACAACAATAAGAACTAGAACCAAAAAATAGCTGGGTGTTGTGGCAGGCACCTGTAGTCCCAGTTACTTGGGAGGCTGAGGCAAGAGAATTGTTTAAGCCCAAGAGTTGGAGGTTGCTGTGAGCTGTGACTACAGAGCATTCTACCAAGGGTTACAAAGTGAGACTCTGTCCTAAAAAGAAAAAAAAATGAGAAGTAAATTCTGTCATCACTAAGAAAAAAGCTGCTACTGACAATTTATAGATAGTCACAGTACTCTAGTGGGTTCTTTTTTTGCATCAGCAAATGATGGGAATGGGTATTTGTCCCTTCTTTTCCCAGATATGTGCAATCTTTATTATTTGTGGATTCTGTATTTGCAAATGTGAGTGTTGGAAAGGTGGAAATCCACATTTTGAACAAGCTTCCCAGGTGATTCATATGTTGTATACAACATTTGCAAACATAGACTGAGGCTCCAAAAGCAGAAGCTTATGCATGGGCAAGTTGTGGGAGGCTCAGCCCGGCCTCCTTTTCCCTCCTACCTTTCATTACAGTGGAGACACAGTGGCTGGGGCGTGGTTGGCTTATGGATGTCTGAGGCAGAAAACAAAGCATTGGAAGCTGTCTTCCTGGGAGTTGTTATGATTGCTCTTGTCTCTGAGAACTCCTGGAAGCACATAGGTCTGAGGCAGAGTTAAGTTGCCAATGGCTTTAGTCCCCTCTGCCTGATTTTTGTGGGGCTCCTGGTCTTTGTGCTGCCCGAGCTTTGTGAAGACAGGTAGGGAACAATCTCAGCAAGTCAGTTCACTCAATGTCCCTTACAAGGCCCTTGCAGACGTTTCCTGTAGCCTTTACCTCTAGCCTTCTCTACTGCTGTCTTCCCACTTACGTAGCTCCAGCTGTGCAGGCCTGCTAATTGGTCCTTGAGTGCAGGCAGCTCATTCCTGCCACAGGCCCTTTGCATTTACACTATTCTGGGTCTTCATATGCCTGGTGAAAGGTCTCTGTGATTAGCTCGCTCCTTGAATGCTACCAGTTGAGAGGCCTTCCCTGAATGCTCTATCACTCACCTATTACACGGCTTTATATTTTTCATATGTCTAATGAATATTATATTATGTTTTTTTTAAAAAATGTCTCCATGCCCCTCTTCAGAATGTAAACTTCATTAGGACAGAAACATTGTCATGTTCATCTCTTCTTACTCTAAAAATGCTTGGCATTTGGTTAATCCTCAATAAAATGACAGACCAATCGAATAAATATTTGTTCACAAAATATTCTTTGGAAATCCCTCGGCCTGTTATCATTTCCATTCACCTAGCAAAGGGAATCCAGGATTTGATTAAACAAATCACTTTATGTTGCATCAACACAGGCCCATATTTAGAAATGTTCTATTTAAAATGAATAGCAAGATACTAACATAACAAAGACAGTGCAAGGCGCATCTGCGAGTGCTTCCTGGGAAAGCATTTATCTCACTACAGAAAGGTCTTGCAGAAGGGACAGTAATTCTGTATATAAATTTGGGAACTGGGGGTTCTTTAAGTGGTCACAGGGCAGATCAGGAAGCAGGAATAGCATGAACAAAAGCACATTGTGTTTTAGAAAGCTGAGAGTAACTGCCAGTGATGAGAGATAAGGACAGAGGAGGGGAGGAGGAAAGAGAGACAGAGGGAAGTCCTGAATAGGCAATGAGGGAGGAAAAAGGAGAACTTTTCCTAAAGTAGAATCAGTGATGTAAAAAGAATAGTCTTAAGCCATTTAAAAGCTGTCCTTTCCTTTGGGGGTGAGATAGGTAAAGACACTACAAACAAGGAAATGCTTCGGGGTCAACAAAGGGAAAACCAAAGCCCTTAGATTTTTTTGGAGACAGTCTCATTTTGTCTCTCTCGGTAGAGTGCCATGGCAGCATAGCTCACAGCAACCTCAAATTCTTGGCTCAAGCAATCATCTTGGCTCAGCCTCCCAATTAGCTGGGACTACAGGCCCCCGCCACAACCCCTGGCTATTTTTTAGGGACGGGGTCTCGCTCTTGCTTAGGCTGGTCCCTTAGTACAGGCAATCTACTTGCCTAGGCCTCCCGAGTGCTAGGATTATAGGCCTGATCCACCATGCTGGCCAAAGCTCTTGTTTTGAGGAGTAAATAATGGGTATGTAGAAAAACAATTGTTGGCTGGGTGTTGGCTCATATCTGTAATCCTATTTTAGGATTTAATCTACTTCAGGAGGCCAAGGCAGAAGGGGCACCTGAGGCCAGGAGTTTGAAACCAGCCTGGTCAAAAGTGAGACCTTGTCTCTACAACAAATAAAAAAAATAGCCAGTCCTGGTTGCATGCACTTATAGTCCCAGCTACTTGGGAGGCTGAGGCAGGAGGGTCACTTGTGCCAGGGAGTTTGGGGTTGCAGTGAGCTATGATGATGCCACTGCACTCTAGCTGGGGGTGTGGTGTGGTGGGGTGGGGGCAAAGAGAGAACCTGTCTCAAACAAGGGAACAAAAACCCCCATTGTTACTTAAATTTAAATCTGGTTGTAAGTGGTGAGAGGTGTAGGTCTATTTTCAGTCTTCTACTGTCTTCTATGCTAACCAGTTCTCTCAGCACCATTTATTAAATAGGGATTTTTTTTCCCAGTGTATGCTTTTGTTTGGTTTGTCAAAGATCAGATGACGATAAGTGGCTGAGTTCATCTCTACGTTCTCTATTCTATTCCATAGATCTATATGTTTATTTTTGCTCTAGTATCATGTGAAAAGATAAAAATTCTAGAAGAAAGTGTGGGAAAAACTCTTAACAATCTTGGCCTGGGAAAAGATTTTGTGAAGAAGACCCTCTTGACAATTACAGCAACACCAAAAATAAATTAATGGGACGTGATCAAACTAAAAAACTTCTGCACAGGGAAGGGCACAAAAACTAAAGTATACAGACAGACTTTAGAATGAGAGAAAATATTTGCATCCTATGAATCTGAAAAAAGGCTGATAACTAGAGTCTACAGAGAACTCAAACTAATCAAGCAAGAAAAGATTGCTGTTTGCTCTTGTTTGTAAGTGGGCAAGAGACATGAACAGAACCTTCTCTAAAGAAGAAAGAAGAATAACCAATAAACACATGAAAAATGCTCATCATTTTTAATCATCAGAGAAATGCAAATCAAAACCTGAGATATCACCTAACCCCAGTGCGAATAGCCCATATCACAAAGTCTCAAATCTTCAGATGCTGGTGCGGATGTGGAGAGAGAGGGGCACTTTTATACTGTTGGTGGGATTGAAAACTAATACAACCTCTACGGAAAGAAGTATGGAGAATCCTCAAAGTGCTAAAAGTAGACCCTCCATTTTATTCTACAATAGAGGTATCTACCCAGAAGAAAAAAAAAAATTATTTTACCATGAGGACCTTTGTGCTAGACTGTTCATTGCAGTTCAATTCATGATTGCCAAGACATGGAATTAACCCAAGTGCCCATGAGTGGATTAATAAACTGTGGTGTATTAATCGGTCCTCTGAGGCAGGAAGATCATTTGAGTCCAGGAGTTTGAGGTTGAAGTGAGCTATGATGACGCCACTTCACTCTAGCCAGGGGTGGAGAGGGGTGCAGGGCAGAGAGAGAACCTGTCTCAAAGAAAGCAACAAAACCCCCCATTGTTACTTAAATTTAAATCTGTTTGTAAGTGGTGAGAGGTGCAGGTCTAGTTTCAGTCTGCTACTGTGGCTAACCAGTTCTCTCAGGACCATTTATTAAATAGGGATTCTTTTCCTGAGGCGGGTAGATTGTCTGAGGTTAATCAAACTGTGGTTAATTTATTAATTAACCCTGGAATAGTATTCAGCCATAACAAAAGTTGAGGCTTTACATCTTTTGTATCAAAAATCAAAAAGGAATTGGTGACTTATTTGTTAAGTGGTAAGGGACCAAGTGGAAATAGTGGCAGCAACTTGTTCAGTTCTTCCACTTTCGGCCTCATGGTCAGACACTCTCCCTTTCTGGGCACTTCCCACTGGAATGCATGAGACTGGTGAAGGATGGAAGCTTAATGACTCCTCCTTGAGTGCAACTAAGCAGTGCTGGGCCCCCTAACAGAGGGTCCTGCACAGGTGAAGGAAGGGTCAGTGAAATAGTAGAGCTGAGTTTCTGGGCACATACAGATAGCACATCAACTGCAACAGCCTTCATCTGTGACTTCTAACAAGCTCCCCTTCTTGGCTTCTAACTAGCAGATAGAAGGGCTCATTTCACAAGGGTTTATTTATTCTTTTTTTTTGGAGACAGAGTCTCACTTTGTTACCCTCGGTAGGGTGCCGTAGTGTCACAGCTCATAGTAACCTCCAACTTTTGGGCTTAAGCAATTCTCTTGCCTCATCCTCCCGAGTAGCTGGGTCTACAGGTGCCTGCCATAATGCCTGGCTCTTTTTGTTGTTGTTTTAGCTGGCGGGGGCTGGGTTTGAACCTGCCCCCTCGGCATATGGGGCCAGCATCCTACCCACTGAGCCACAGGCACCACACAGGGTTTATTTATTTTAAGAATTACTCAAAGAAAAAGACTCAATTTATCTTATTTAGGGAGATAAAGACTCAGGTACCTTTGTTCACCATTTTTAGGACTTAGGTTGTGCTCATTACTGCAAAATATCCCAGATTGATTATATACTTTAAACCAAACAAACTCAATATCCAAAATAAAACATATTTAATATGGCTTTTTATTTTATTTTTTGGGAAAAGGATCTCACTTTGTCACCTGGGCTACGGTGCAGTGATTGGTCATAGCCCATGGCAACCTTAAACTCCTGGGTTTAAGCAATCCTTCTACCCCTGCCTCCAGAGGAGCTGGGATGACAGGCATATGCCATCATGTCCAGCTAAGTTTTCTATTAAGGTTGTTTCAAATGTTTTGTCCGTTTTAATGTCATGTGTTTTTGTAGCTCCATATCTCAATAAATATTTATTCTATTGTGTCATGGTATATACTGATCAATGGAGAATTTTGTACTCTATACATTGATCTGTTCATTTTTTTCTACTTTTAATTTTTTTTATTCTTTTCAGCCTATTACTATATGATGTCATTAAGCGATTTTCGGCCAATTTTTCTCTATGAATTCAAATTGAACCAAAGCGCTGCCGAAACAGCCCGAAAAATTAACC
>CAUYPK010070724.1:0-18565 GCA_963574355.1 Loris lydekkerianus | reverse complement strand
CCTGTAATCCCAGCACTCTAAGAAGCTGAGGCGGGTGGATTGCATGAGCTCATAAGTTCGAGACCAGTCTGAGCAAAAGCAAGACCCCATCTCTACTAAAAACTGAGACAAGAGGATGGCTTGAGCCCGAGTTGGGGGTTGCCATGGCACTCTACCCAGTGAGACAAAGTGAGGATCAAAAAAAAAAAAATGAATTTAATAGGCCGGGTACAGTGGCTCATTCCTATAATCCTAGCACTGTGGGAGGCTGAGGTAGGTGGAGTTATGATGCCACAGCATTTAAGACCACCCTGAGCAAAAGCAAGACTGTCTCTGCTAAAATAGAAAAACTAGGCTGGGTGCCTGTAGCTCAGTGGTGAGGGCACTGGCTACATGCTCTGGGGCTGGTGGGTTCCAACCTGGCCTGGGAATGCTAAACCAAAAACAAAAAAACAAACAAACAAAAAAAAAACAGGCATTTTGGCGGGTGCTTCTAGTCCCAGCTACTAGGGAGACTAGAGAATCGCTTGAGCCCAAGAGTTTGAGGTTGCTGTGAGCTATGATGCCATGGCGAACTACCAAGGGTGACTGACAAAGTGAGACTCTGTCTCAATGAAAAAATAACACAATAAAAGAAAATAGCAAAACTAGCTGGGCGTTGTGGTGGGCATCTGTAATCCCAGCTACTCAGGAGGCTGAGACAAGAAGATCACTTGAGCCCAGGAGTTTGAGGTTGCTATGAGCTAGGATGCCACAGCACTCTATCCAGGGCAATGGAGTCTTAAAAAACAAAAGCACAGGGCAGCGCCTGTGGCTGAAAGGGGTAGGGTGCCGGCCCTATATGCCGGAGGTGGTGGGTTCAAACCCAGCCCCGGCCAAAACTGAAAAAACAAACAAAAAGAACATTAAATACATCTAACCTACTGAAGGTAGTAAATGTGGTTAGAACACTTAGATTAGCTTTCAGTTGGGCTGAATCAGTGCAAACAGTGTACTGTAGGGTATATCAATGGTGCATGATCGCATGGTCGGCTGGGCCCTCCGTCTCACTGCTGTTGCCCAGCATCACAAGAGAGTATCTTAGTGCATATTGCTAGCCTAGGAAAAGATCAAAACTCAAAGTACTGAATGCATATCACTTTCACAACCTCTAACACATTTTTCATAAAGTTGAAAAATCATAAGTCAAACCATCATGTCAGGAACCATCTGAAGTTATCCTTAGTTTATAATAGAAGTCAATAAAAATGCAGAATTGGTTTGGGAGAAATTCTCTTTGCATGTACCTGGTTACTGATGACTGGCATAGTCTTTCCTAGGCTAACATGTATCTCTCTACTTGGCTATTCCTACACTGGTTAGTGACAATATTTGAAACCTACTGCTACTTCTTTCTATCTTTCTTTTTCTTTCTTTCTTTTTTTTTTTTTTTTTTTTAGAGAATTTCACTTTATCGCTCTCAGTAGAGTGCTATTACATCACAGCTCACAGCAACCTCCAAGTCCTAGGCTTAGGCCATTCTCTTGACTCAGCCTCCCAAGTAGCTGGGACTATAGGTGCCTGCCACTACGCCTGGCTGTTTTTTGGTTGCAGTTTGTCTGGGGCTGGGTTTGAACCTGCCACCCTCAGAATATGGGGGTGGTGTCCTACCCACTGAGCTACATATGCTGACCTCTCTTTTTCTTTCTTTAATTTTTTTCTTTTTTACTTATTCTCTTTTCATGTCTCAGAGTCATCTTTTTCTAACACTTCTTATCTCTCTAAGATTCCACCTTAAATAGTTAAAGCTGACCTTCTCCTAAGAGGGACCTGTGAGTGTGCTGGGAATGGCAATGAACTAGCAAGAGAAATGGCTCTCTACGGTTCTCCAGAGGAGCTGCCACATGAGCCTTAGGCAAGTCGCTCAACTCTTGGGTACTGTGAAATAGATCCCTCTCAACTCTAAAATTAGATTCTTCCATTCCAGCTTCTGTGTGTGTCCTTGGGGGTCGAAGGGCCCTCTAGATCTCACTCTGGTGTCAGAATTCTTGAGACATCTTTGTGGTGCCCACCAGAACCAGTTCATGAGCCAAGATCCTTGACAAGTATAGCAGCTCAGAACCTTAAGCCCCACTTCTGTAAAATGGGGAAATAGCACATTGTCAGAAGATTAAATGAGCATATGTGTGTTATGTGCTTTCTAAGCTATACATAATAAAATGTACAAGTACAACATAATAGATAAAATATTAACCATAATTATACCACAAACTATAAGTATAGCTTATAATGATGCCTAATACATAGAAAGTGAAGTGTTTGCTATCAGCACAGTCTCTCTTTTCTGTTCTCATTGCTTGTTTTGTCTCACTATGTCACAGCTCACAGCAACCTCAAACTCCTGGGAGTAAGCAATTCTCTTGCCTCAGCCTCCCAAGTAGCTGGAACTACAGGCGCCCACCACAATGCCTGGCTATTTTTTGGCTGCAGTTGTCATTGTTGTCTAGCTGGCCTGGGCCGGGCCCAAACCTGCCACCCTCAGTGCATGTGGCCGGCACTGCAACCACTGTCCTTTGGGCGCCACGCCTTGTTGCTTTTTTTTTTTTTTAAACAGAGTCTCACTATGTTGCCCTCAGTAGGGTACCAGGGTGTCACAGCTCATAGCAACCTCAAACTTTTTTTTTTTCTTTCTTTTTTTGAGACAGAGTCTCTCCTGGTCACCCTTGATAGAGTGCTGTGGTGTCCCAGCTCACAGCAACCTCAGACTCCTGGGCTCAAGTGATTCTCTTGCCTCAACCTCCTGAGTAGCTGGGACTACAGGCACCCACCACAATGCCCGGCTATTTTTTGAGACAAAGTCTTGCTCTGGCTCAGGCTGGTTTCAAACCTGTGAGCTCAGGCAACCTCAAAGTCTTGGGCTTAAGCGATTGTCTTGCCTCAGCCTCCCAAGTGGCTGGGACTGCGGGCATCTGCCACAACGTCTGGCTATTTTTTTATTTGCAGTTGTCATTGTTGTTTATCTGGCCCGGGCCGAGTTCAAACCCGCCATCCTCAGTGTATGTGGCTGATGCGGTAACCACTGTGCTACGGGCACCAAGCCCTCATTGCTTGTTGATACTGGTGTGCACACCATGTAAAAAGCTTTTCTGGATAGTCTGACAAGAATTTACTGTATATTAGCAAGTATTAATCTGAAAACATAGTAAAAGAGTAAACTATTCCCATTATAATGGACTTGAGTAAGGTGGAGTTTGGGGCATTTACAACTACCCCAAACTTAGGGAGCCAGCTGTCTAGAGGCTCAGAGCTGTGACCTTAAAACCAAGGCTGGTGGACAGAGACCTCATAGACCCTTGCTTATGACAGCAAGTCTGCAGGGCCTGGGGTGAGTAGTGGCAGATGTTATTAAACTGTAGTCTTATTATGGTAGTATTGGCGATGATCCAGGCCTTGGGAGCTGGGACAGCACACTTTCTCTGGCCTTCAGAACTAAAATTATCTGATCTGGCATTCGGCCACCCCTCAGAGAACCAGGAAAGTGGCAAGCCATGGAAATGTTCTGTGTTTGTGCCAAAGAAAAGTTTGGACCAGAGTTTTCCATGCAGGATTGGGGGAGGAGGAGGGAAATATTCTGTAACGTCTGATTGCATAAGAAACCAAACTGTAAGAAACCAACAGAGAAGTATGACTAGTCCAAGAGGAAAGAGGGTCAGAGTTCATTCCTGCCCACTGAGCCCTCAGGACAGATCTGGATGGAATGGGGATCCCAGTGCATGTGTGTGGCACTTGGGGAGAGTAGGCAGAAAAATGTGAGAGGAGGGTTTTGAATTGCTGGTAGAAAAGAGGCAATGAAATTATACTTGGGGAAAAAGCTTTTCAAATAAAACCCATCTGCCAGAAGGGAAGCCAGAGCCAGGGTTGGGGAGATACGGTAGACAGAGGAGCTAAGACCAACGTAAGCATTTTTGACCTCATCCCGAGGAAGTGGCAGGTGCTTTGCACCATCATCCTGTTCAGCTCCCTCATTTCCCTCATTTTATTTTATTTTATTTTATTTATTCATTTATTTTGAACAGAGTCTCACTATGTCACCTTAGAGTGCCATGGCATTACAGTTCACAGCAACCTCTAACCCTTGGGCTTAAGCAATTCTCTTGCCTCAGCCTCCCAAGTAGCTGGGACTACTGGTGCCCTCCACATGCCTGGCTATTTTTTGTTGCAGTTGTCATTGTTGTTTAGCAGGTCTGGGCTGGGCTTGAACCCGCCACCTCCCATGTATGTGGCTGGCACCCTACTCACTGAGGTACAGGTCATGAGTCAGCTCCCTCATTTTAGAGATGAAGAGGCCAAGCCCATTAGCAGTTGGACCTCTCCTGCAAGGCCATTGCTGTCCTCATGCCTTGCTGCTTGCTGCACCCAGTCTGACTCCTGCGGGGGCTCTGATTGCAGCAGAAACAGGGGATTGAAAATGGCCTTGAAGGAGGCAGAGTGAGGAGAGTACTCTCTGAAGAAGGAAAAACAGGGCCAGCCAAGCTTGGACCACCCTGTCCCCCAGAAAACCAGCCCAAGAGCCCCAAACTCAGACTAACAGGTGACTCGTCCCTGTACCTCACTTGGCAACTCTGACCACTCCCAGGTTGCTGAGTGCTATCCTGATGTTTCCACAAGGGGAAAATGTAAATAAATCCCTTGGATGATTTTCAGGGAAAAGCAATAAACATGTCAAGAGACTGGAAGAAAAGATAAAAGGGATCAAAGAGGGGGAGCTGAATTCATTAGGTTTTAGGTATACAGGGGCTTAAGAATAGGAGTCTTTTAAATTGTAAGCACCCAAATGCCAGAAGAGAAAAAAATTTTAAATGGAACCTGCCCAGTTGCAGGCCTAAGAAGCCTGGTTCAAATTGCTATTCTCTTCCTGACCAGTGAGGTGACTTACTGCTAGTAAACTTTCCTAAACTAAACTCCTAAACTTGTATCCCAGTTTTAAACATCCTTGCTCAAAGCAAACTCTCAGCACTTTGTTCCTCAAACAGCTGCCTGGGTTGGAATTCCACAGGCAGCAGCTGCCAAGTTTATCCTTAGTGAGGAAGGCTGATCAGTGCCAATAGGTGGGACAGCTGGGCCAGACAGCCTTATCCCAGGTCCGCCTAACCATGTGGGTGAGAGCTGTCTTTGTGCCTGACACAAAGACAAAGAATTTGTCAGGCCAGTGTCCAAATCCTGCGACTCCCCCAGCTTGTCTGTGTAGAGATGTGTGGAGATGTCCCAGGCTGAATCAAGGGAACTCAAGGCACTCATTAGGCCAGTCGAGTCAGCAACCACTTTGGGTCCACTGACTTCCTCTCCTCCCCTGATTTAGGGTCGAGTGGGTAAGATCATGTCCCCTCTAGAGCCAGCAGGTACATTTGAGGTATTCCTGAGGGGTGGCAGTGTAGACCCCCTCCCTGCTAAACCCTATAGTCTTTAGAGTCCTTCATCCCTCATATTAATACATATGAGTTGAAGAACTCAAGAAAAGGTAAGTTCTTGGATTTCACTCAGAAGGAAGCGTTGGCAGGACTGATTCAGAGGGTGCACTATGGAGAGGGGGAGTGGAAGGAGGGCTAGAAGCTCTGAAAAGATGGAGGGCCAAAGGCAAGCGTGCTGTCAGGGTCTCCTTGGAAAAAGAGTCAAACTTAGGGGGTAAACTGGAATTGTCAGAGCAGTGGGCCCAAGAGCCACATTCTGTCTTCATTCCAGAGGGTCAGCTCATGTGTGTCAGATCAGTAACTTAGACTTGCTGTTGGAACTGGAATTGGCTCTTAGGATTGTTAATCCAGTGACCCATCGGCCCTGGTGCCTGTGGGGTCGCGTCGCAGACAAGTCCTTGGAAGGCTGGAAGATCTCTTTGGCCAGCCCTTAACCACCTGACCTCACGACAGACAACAGCCTCTTCCATTCCTGGGGGTTTCCACTTTCCTAGAGCTCCAAGGTTCCTTGGATCTGTTTCAAATGATCTCCAAGCACCGGAAGGGAGGACGGCCCTGAGCGCCCTGCAGTCCCTGTGTGGTGCCCAGCCCTAGGGGCTGCCAGCCACTGTGGTCCGCGTCAACAGCAGCTGCCAGAGCTGTGTGAACTGCAGGACTGCAAGTTCCATCGGGTGGAGCATCCAGCTCAGAAAAGAGAACTTGAGACTGTGGTTCTTCCCTCGTCCTCTCCCTGCTGCCCATGCTGGGTACTCTGCAGGCCCTCCTCCCAGACCCTGTTCCCCCTTATCTTTCTTTCTTCCTCCTCTTCTTGGGCCAACTAGTCCCATAACCAGCAGGTGCAGGAGTTCAGGTTGGTGCAAGGCTGGGAGTAGAGGAAGACCCAACCCAGAACATGTCCCTGGACACTTGCTAGGCACACACCTAAGGGGGCATTCTTCTTCTCAGGAGGGGTTCAGCTGTCCAGTTTCCTAGACTGCTTCAAATTGGCTCTCCCTCAGAAATGCTGTGGGCCCCACTGTCAGGGGCAGTGGGGTCAGAGAGTGAGGCTGAGAAGTGTCTGCTGCACCTTCCCTGTTCTTCTGACCTAATAAGCTCAGCCAGCTCTCTCCCTGAGTCCTGGGTCCCTTGCTGGTGCCAAGAAGCCTCCTTCCTCCATACTCTGAGTCAGAGCTCAGTCACCTTAGAAGAGTAGAAGGAGGGAGTCAGGGAGAGATGGTGGAGTAGAAAGTGGGGGTCCTTGATCGCATAGGTAGTAGAAAGAACGTGAGCTTTAAAGCCTGACACAGATACCTTGGTAAACCCTCTGCTTTGTGACATGGGCCAACTCACTTAACTCTGACTTGGAATTTCTTCATACGTGAAGTTGCAGTGAGGCTTGGTTCAGTGTCCTTGTGTGGACCAGCAAAGGCTTGATAAACCTGGTGCAACGCCAGCACACAGTAGGCACTGCATGAATACAGCTGCCACTATTGTCTTCTTTTAGGTCCGATGATCTGTTGACTTTGGCTGCACTGTCCAGGATGCTGCTGTTAAGCAAAATGTAGAGGAACAAATAGAGGTAGAGGATCCTGGTGACTTCTCCAAAGTCTCCATCTCCTTCCTCTCAGCATTTATGAGAACATAGTGGAAATAAAGCTCAGTGTTGTGAAATCCAGGCTTCCTTTTTCATCCTAAATACTTCCGAATAAAGCTAGTCCCAGAGCTAGAATTTGAAATCCAGAAGCTGGTGAGGGAGACCAAGGCACTTACACCTACTGCCTCCCCTCCCAGCTGCCAGCTGGGCCTCCCAGAGACAGGCTAAGACTGTCCAGACATTTCCCAGTTCACCCCCAGCTTCAGTCTATCACGCAGGACCGTGGCTTCCACTTTAAGAAAAGCCAATTGTGAGAACTCCAAACTCAGGAAACCAAAATGAGGACAATGGGATTCACATTACATAAACACAGATTCTTTGCAAAAAGACTTCTGATGATGCCCATCTCTTGTGTGGAAAGAGGTACCCTTGGGTGTAGGGATGTAGAGTAAACTCTGAGTGAGCCCTTTGCAAAGAAGCCTCTCCTCTGGCCGGGTGCAGTGTCTCCCGCCTGTAATCCTAGCAGTCTGGGAGGCCTAGGTGGGTGGATTGCCTGAGCTCACTGATTGGAGACCAGCCTGAGCAAGGGCAAGACCCCATCTCTAAAAATAGCTGGGTGTTGTGGCAGATGCCTGTAGTCCCAGCTACTTGGGAAGTGGAGGCAAGAGAATCACTTGAGCCCAAGAGTTTGAGGTTGCTGTGAGCCATGGATGCTACAACACTCTACCCAGGGTGACTAAGTGAGACTGTCTCAAAATGAATTAATTAATTAATTAAAAATTTTTTAAAAACCTCTCCTCTTTGGTAGGCCCACATTGGCGTGATGGTGTAACCACCAGCTTTGCTGAGAAAGTTAACTGTCCCCAAATATAGGAATTTTTTCTAGGGAAGAAATGTCACAGGCTCCTCTATCAGTAAGAATTTTAATCTGTCTAACAACATCCTGAACAGTGGAGCCAAAGTCAACAGGTCAGATTGCTACAAGCAATCAAAAGTAAAAATTTCCCTAATCTTTTGAATTCTACCTTACCTTACCTTACCTTCTGGATCCTGACAGCTGGGGAGAGTCTTAACATATGGTACTTTCCTAGCAACTCCTCCCCAGTTATAGAGCAAAAATGTCATCACAAGTCACAGGTCTTTGCACCCCAAAAACAAAGGAAAATTCTTTCTCTTCAAAATCTTTTTGTTGGCTCAGCATCCATTGTTCAGGTTAGGGCACCAGCCATGTACACCAGGACTGGTGGGTTCAACCCCAGCCTGGGCCTGCTAAACAAACAAATAAATAAATATCTGGGTGTTGTGGCAGGCAACTGTAGTCTCAGCTACTTGGGAGGCTAAGGCAAGAGAATTGCTTGAGCCCAAGAGTTTGAGGTTGCTGTGAGCTATGACGCTACAGCACTCTACAGAGGGTGACAAAGTGAGACTCTGTCTCAAAAAAAAATAATAACCTTTTTGTTATTGATTTTAGACACGGGGTCTTTCTCTGTCACCCAGGCTAGAGCCCAGTGGCCCTTTCATAACTCAATATTAACCTCAAACTCCTGGGCTAGAGAGACCCTCCTGCCTTGGCCTCCCAAATAGCTACAGGTACACACCACCATACCTGGCTAATTTTTCTTATTTTTTTTTTTATAGAGAGAGGGTCTTGCTGTGTTGCCCAGGCTGGACTCAGACTCCTGAGCTAAAGCTATCCTCTCTTCTCAGCCTCCCAAAGCACTGGGATTATAGGTATGAGCCACTGTTCCTAGACTCCTTTCAAAATCTTTATCCTCAAGGGATAAAGAACAATGTCATTTAATGAGACCACAATGTTTAAAGAGAATCAGCATTCTAGGAACTTAGCAAAGTGATATAGGACATGAAATAAAGACGGGTCTGACTTTATCCTCCAGTAGGCACAATGTACCTCAGATGGCCTGAAGCTTTGCAAATCTAGATGGTGAGTGTCTTTTAGTTATTATCTCTAACAATGGGAAAATGGATAAAAACAAAGCCACATCCTCCTTGTGCTCCTAATCGGGTTGCCTGCTCGCAGGAGAAGCATTGTTCACAATCCAGCATAACTCAATGTATATGCATACTTTATGACCCAGCAATCCACTCCTGAACATATTCATATGTTCAAGACATTCACACCCAGATCTTGAAGGGGATGTAAACCAGGATGTCCATTGTGAATTTGTGTGTGGTAGCAGGGAGCTGGGGGCAAAAAGGTATTCATCCCTGTGGGAGTAGAGGGGCAAAATACGGTTGTGGCCCATGCCTGAGGATGGGCTCATGGCAGCTGGAAGTATGGGTCAGATGTACATGGCCACATGAATTAATCCTAAAAACGCAGTGCTCAGTGAAGAGAGTAAAACAGAATAAGAACTAAAGCACAATACCCTGAAAGTAAATTTAAACTGCATGCACCAAAAGAGGAATACACATTTCTCATGAACATATACAAAGGATATGCCCTGTACGCACGTATACATAGGAGCTGTTACTTACATGGGTAACAGGGATAAATAAACCAAGAGAAGAAGGAACCAAGAATTATGCTAGAATGTTCATAGCAGAGTTATTCAGAGTACCCAGAAAGTGGAAACAACTCAACTGTCCATCAATAAATAATATGAGCTATATCTGTATGATGGGTTATTCTTCGGCCATAAAATGAAGTGCTAATTCAGGCCACAAGGATACATGGATTTGAAAATGTTATGCTAAGTGAAAAAAGCCAGTCACAAAGGACCACCAATTGTGTGATTCCATTTATATGAAATATCCAGAGTAGGGCAGTTCCCACTGCTCAGTGGGTAGGGCGCTGGCCATGTACACCGAGGCTGGTAGGTGGCTGTTCAAACCCGGCCTGGGCCAGCTAAAACAACAATGACAACTGCAACAACAACAACAACAACAAAAATAGCTGGGATTTGTGGTGGACACCTGTAGTCCCAGCTAATTGGGAGGCTGAGGCAAGAGAATCGCTTAAGCCCAAGAGTTGGAGGTTGCTGTGAGCTGTGACACCATAGCACCCTACTTAGGGTGACATAGTGAGACTCTGTCTCAAAAAAAAAGAAAAAAAAAAAGTCCAGAATAGGCAAATCTATAGAGACAGAAAGAAGATAAGTGGTTGCCTAGGGTGGGGGGAGACATTTTGGGGTGAAGTGGGGAGTGACTGCTAATGGATATAGGTTCCTTTGGGAAATGATCAAAGTGTTCTCAGCTTAGATTGTAGCAATCATTGTCCACCTCAGTGAATATACTAAAAATTATCTCATAGTACACTTTAGATGGGAGAAGACACAAATTTTCTCTCAAAAAAGACGTTGACGTGGTGGGGCGCGGTGGCTCACGCCTGTAATCCTAGTACTCTGGGAGGCCAAGGTGGGTGAGCTCATGATTGCTTGAGCTCATGAGTTCGAGACCAGCCTGAGCTAAAAATCGAAAAACTAAGGCAAGAGGATCTCTTGAGCCTGAGTTGGAGGTTGCTGTGAGCTATGATGCAACAGCACTCTACCCAGGGTGACAGGTTGAGATTCTGCCTCAAAATAATAATAATAATAATAATAATAATAATAATGCTGACAAAAATAACAAGGAGAGAAGGAGCTTGCATGGGCTGTCCCTGGGCACTTCCTCATTGCGCTTCTGGTTTCACATGGGAACTGGGAGAGTTCACCCGCTTTAACCCTGCTCATGGGCCACTGCCCTCAAGTGGTGCCCACTCATCATGGGCTTCCTGGACTGACTCAATGCCCACTCGGAGAGGACTGACCAGCTGCCATTTCCTCCTCCTGAAGACACTCACTGCCAGACTGCGGCTGAGCTTTTTCTCACAATGGAAGTTTGGAGAGACAGTCAGGGCCTTTGGTGTTCTGTTAATTGACTATAATTTTATTATTGGCCCAGTGTGCTGGCTCTCGCCTGTAATCTTAGCACTCTGGAAGGGTAAGGTAGGAGGATCCCCTGAGCTCAGGAGTTCGAGGCTTAGAAGTTGGACCCCAGCCTGAGCAACAGTGCAACCCCATCTCTTCTAAAAATAAAAAAACTAGCTGGGCATTGTGGTGGGCACCTGTAGTACCAGCTACTCAGGAGGCTGAGGCTGAAGGATTGCTTGAGCCCAGGCATTTGAGGTTACTGTGAACTAGGCTGATGTCATGGCACTCTAGTCTGGGTGACAGAGTGAAACTGTCTCAAAAAATATATATATTATTATCAACAGTGTGACCATAGAAATGTTTCCTTTCTGACTTTGTCGGTATGTATTAGCTGTGTGACTTTAAAACATTACCTAACTTCTCTGAGCCTCAGTTTCTCTCTCTGGGAAGTTGTCATAAAATTAACTAGAGTTTGGGATAGTAATGAAATAATGAAGGAATATACGTAAGATCACCTAGCACTATACCTAATTCATAGATGGTTCCTGGCAGAGGTTTACTGAATCTACCTCCCCAAAACCTAACCAGCTCCTCCAAGCAGACAACCAAAATGACTGATGTGATCTTGAGTCTGGGAAAATTGGTGGAAGGGTACAGATCATAGGAAGAAGTTATAATCTCAACTGAAATTCTATGTGTCAGACGGTGTCAGGTGCTGGAGAACAAAGCTGAATAAAATGCTTTTGTGAGCCAGCTATCTTGGGTGTAAGTGACAGAAACCCAACTTGAACTGTCAGCTGTTGATGAGGGAGCATCATGGCTTGCTGGCTGGGCGGAGTTACTGGAAGAGTCAGTCTTCTTCTCCACACCATCTTCTGTGGAGGGGCTTCTGCTGTGCCACCTAGAGAAATTCCCACCCCTCTTAACGTACTGACATAGGTGGAAAGTGAGAAGAAGCTTCAAGCAGACCCCTGGTCTCCCTTCCTGTGGAAACAGAGCAGGTGCATCTGTGGTGAACCACAACAGGGTGGGACTATAGTCACTGGGCAGAAATGACGAAAAAGCCATTTCTGATCAGGAATCCCAGCACTTCCAAGCCTAAAAGATGTCTCTGTCCATTAGGAGACTGGTGGTGACAAGTGACAGAAAATGCAGCTCAAACCATGTAGAACAAGAATGGTGATTTTTTTGGCTGTCAACATAACCAAAAGTGTTTCATAACTGAGGCCTTAAGACTCGTCAGGGCTATTCTGCATTTTTCTGCAGTTCTCTCACTCTGCCCTCCACATGTGGCCGCCTGATCTTGGGCTGGCTTCCTCTGAGGTGTTCAAGTGGCCATTATCATCAGGGCAACACACTACCTTGTTCCCATTTGGGGATAGAATGAAAAAAGCTTCCTGCAGTCCCTGAAGGACGGGTGAAAGAGGCTCTCCCTGGACAACAACAGTCAAGGCCATGAGAGCACCAGGCATTGTGTTGGGCTGATGATCTTTGATGGGTCAGAACCCACCTGTGAGATTACAACTTGCCCCACAGTGGGGGGTGGGGAGTGGATGCTGAGTACACCTGCAATGGCTATCCTTGGGCTAAAGTCCTCCCATGGTTCAACATCTAGTTTATAGCAAATCCATGGCCCTATATCAACAGTCATCGGTAATGAAATAGAAGGCCTTGATGGGTAACACACACCCACCACAGGGGAAATTCAGGCTGGGGCTGATGGCATCACAGCTATAAAAAGAATGACCACCCTGATCTCCAAGGTAGGAGAGAGGCCTGCTAACTGATGCTCTGTAAAAACAGCATGGAGATGAGGCACTAATCTCAGGGTGGGGCACATAGCAGGGCAGGGATGGGCTTATCCTGTTCACTTCTATGGATTTGTAACTTCCTGAGAGAGGCTCTGGCTTCCCCTCTGCTCGCTCCTCCTCCCTGCCCTGTTCCTAGGCTGAGATAGACAAACCGGGGCTGGTAATTGTGTTAGATCAGCTTCCTCCCTGGCCCTGCCCTCTGTATAATCTGATTTGCAGGGGACGAGAGATGGCAGGGGCCAGGCTCAGGAAGCAATGTGTTCCCTCATGTCTGTTGGGCCTGCTAATTTGATAGAACTACATGCTGAGCTTCCACAGAACCCCCATTAGGAACAAATTTCATCTGGTTCCCACAGCCCTGGCCCTGGAGTGCTCTCCTGGTCTCATCCCAGAAGGAAAATTAGCTTCCAATTCACTTTCCGCATAAGCTTCGTGATAACAGCGACCAGTGATGGAGCACCTACTGTGTGTCAGAGTGTGCCCAATGCTTTCTCTCTGATGACTCATTAGAAACACTATCGCCCTGGGAGTCCACAGGTGCAGTACACTAGGCCTGGGATTAACTGATAGTCTCCTTTGTCAGGAGATTCTCCCTCTATTTTGAAAAAGTTTGCCTTGAGCGGGACTTTGAGCTCTTGTGTGATCCTCCTGAGTAGCTGTGTTTCCAGGGCAAGATAACTGCCCCCAAGTGTCCAGTCACACGCAAGAGCTCCCGGGGCTAAAAGTCTGTGCACCCATTGGCTCTCACTTCCTCCATCCCGCCCCATTGCCAAAGTGAATTGGAAGCTGAATTTCCTTTTGGGATGAGACCAGGAGAGCACTCCAGGGCCAGGGCTGTGGAAACCAGATGAAATTTGTTCCTAATGGGGGTTCTGTGGAAGCTCAGCATGTAGTTCTATCAAATTAGCAGGCCCAACAGACATGAGGGAGCACATTCCTTGTGCTCTCCTGGCCAGGGATCCAGCCAATGGGTGCACAGTAGGTGCTCCATCTCTGGTAGACCCCATTCTAAAGTTCAGCCTGCCAAGCATCCCAGAGCGTGTGCAGCAGGGCAGAAAGAAAGCTTTACCCCATTAGCTGTCTGACCTTGGGCAAGTTACCTAAACTCTGAGCTGTGGCATCCTTATCTGGAAGATGAGGATAGTATAATCTGCCGCAACTGTGGGAATTAAGTAAGGGATATGAAAGAGTTTCCAGTTTCACTGTTTGAGCTGAGAATCATCAGCCATCCCCTGCTCAAGTGTTTTTCCAGAGCTTGGCTGTTACCCCTCTGGCTTTGATTCCCTTCCCAATAATGTCGAGGTGCTCCCATTGTTGGGAGGGGAGGAAGCTCACCAGCTTGCTCCTCACATGGAAACTGGAACCACCTGCTTGCTCTCGGAGGGTCCCTGTCCCTAGGGAGCCCACGTTCTTATGACACAAACAACAAACATGTATGAAGTATCATGTAGTGACGTACACTGGACACTCAGCTGAGGTGCAGGTGTCACCTCTACCTTGGGGAGGTGATGAGTGACTCCCACACACCACACCACTCAGACAGCACGCACCTGCTTCCAGAATCAGGCCACGTGTCCGCGGCTGCAGCCTGCACCATCCCCCACTGCAGTCCTTCTCATGGGCTGTTTGCAGGGGGCAGGCCAACCCCAGCACTGGCACAGCAACCAGTTGCCCACTCCCCCTGTCAGAGGGCTCCTGTCCTCGTTCTCCAGGGTTGCTGCTCTGCCATGTTCAAATCTGTCCAAATGTCACCCCTCCCAGGACAGCTTCCCTCACTGCTCATGCAGCCAGACCCACATGTGACCCCCACTCCACCTTCCCCACATCCCATTGCATGACACTTTATGTGTTCAAATGGTCATCTGTTTTCCTTAATCCATCTCCCAAGAACACGAGCTCCATAGGGACAGGGCCTTGGACCTCCAGATGCCTACAGCAGTCCCAGGGACACAGTGAGCACTCAGTGCATGCTAAATGAATAAATGAAAGCATTCTTTTTGTTTTCTACATACTCCAAGGGTTATTCAGGTGTGTTTCTTAATTAAATTAAAATGTAGGGAGTCATTTTTGTGCCTAATTTTATTGGATTAATCAGAGGATATGGCCCATTTAAATCTCTATTCCTAAATTTTTACAAAGATTTTCTTCATATACCTAAGTATATCATGAGTCATTTTAAGACACTTTATATTGAAAAAGTGCAAAATGAGAGACTATTACATCAAGTGCCCGGTCCCTGTCACCTAGCTTCCATGATCATCAACTCACAGTCACTCTTATTTCTTTAATATCCCTCCTATTATTTTGAAATTAATCTTAAACAAGATTGTTTTTTGAAAATGTCTCACGATCTCAGGGGGGAAAATGCCTTCTGTTCAATATATTAAAAATGACATGTGTATGTGAGAACAATTGTGTGTTCTCACTGTATTATTTGAACCCATTATAATTCTTTTTTAAGATTATTAGTTCTGTCACATTATGAAAGAGGTATATGAAAACGTCCCACTTTAATTTTCATACACTTCTCCTTGTATTACTAATAGGTTTTGCTGTCTAAAATTAGTACTATTTGTTTGATTCACACAGGTTATGGCTGTTCATAGGCTGCTATTTATTCAGCAGTTAGAAGTAGTCTAGGGAGAGACCAACTCAGTGGTCAGGGCTACTGAGGGGAGTCCCCTTCCATTTGCATGTAGAATGAGAATAACATTTCAGCCCAAATGGTAATAGTCTCAGAAAATTACCAGCCCTCAAAAATGAGGGTAGAGAATGGAAATGCTATTTTAGCCCTAAATGGAAAGAATTAAATGCCAAAGTCCTTCCTCTAGTTCCATGATTGACTATAGTTAAACTGTGTTAGAGGGAGCTCATATCTCACAGAGAGGTTCCCCAAAGCCTCAGGACCCACGGAGTTCCTTGGACAGTTGTTCTCAGGGACACTGAAGCCCAATGGGCAGGAGAAAGTGTTAGAGGCTCACATGCCAAGGAGGCTTCCTGACTGCTGCCCAGAAACCTGGGCATAGTGACACTCTTTTTTTTTTTTGAGACAGAGTCTTATTCCATCACCCTAGGGCCCTGGGTAGAACACTGTGGGGTCATCACAGCTCACAGCTCACAGCAACTTCAAACTCTTTTTTTTTTTTTTTTGGCCAGGGCTGGGTTTGAACCCACCACCTTCGGCATATGGGGCCAGCGCCTTACTCTGTTGAGCCACCGGCACTGCCTGAGCAACTTCAAACTCTTGGACGCAAGCGATCCTCTTGCCTCAGCCTCTCACCACAACACCTGGCTTCCTTTTCTATTTTTAGTAGAGACAGGGTCTTGTTCTGGCTCAGGCTAGTCTTGAACTTGTGAGCTCAAGCAATGCATCCACCTCAGCTGCCCAAAATGCTAGGATTAGATGCATGAGCCACTGCCCCCACCACCAAGGAAAATTCTTACAAATTTTTACATATTCATATACCTGTGTAACTATATGTAGAGGAATGGACACCCTGCTTACAAAGGACAGTTATTGATTTTTATCACATTAAAAGGACACGCTGAGAACAGGACAGTCTCCTGGGAAGCCTAGAGACGTTTTGTGACTTGGGGGCAATCCCCCAAGTAACTCAGTGTTCTGGAATGAGATAAGATCCGTCACTCACTAGTAAGCATGTGTTAAACATCGATGCTTAGTAGTTCTTCATGAGGGTTGTGGGGAAAGAGCACGTGAGGAAAGAGCACGTGGCAATCCCTATGCACGCAGCCCTCACATGTGATCACCTTACTCTCCACGTGTTGTGTATGTCATTGCCTTAACTCTCCACACCTGTTGTGTATAACCTTAATAAACAGCCGCTGTGGAGGGGGGTCAGGCTACCCTGCAACTAAGGTTAGCCCACCTCCCGCAAGCTTGTACTTCTAATCTATGTCATGCCTGGTTCCTTCCTGTGGTGACCGAGACCAGTGCCATAGGGGTCACCACAGCTATACCCCAAATTAACATGTGGGGCATTCCTGCCAACCTCGGCACTCCCTGCCTCTTTTTCTGTCCCATCCTCCCACCTCTCATCCCCTACCCAGGAACCACTTCTAACTCCTATCACCACAGGTTTATTTTGACTAGTCTCAGCTTCCTTATATGTAGGGAAAGCCTCCTGGGGAGACTTGACTCTGACTTCCCCAATTCTCCAGGCTGGGTGGCCCCAAGTAGAGCCAAGGACACAACCCTGTGAGACTAGGGCCTGTCCCCACCTGTCCTGCTCTTGGTCAGGTGGTTACTGACCACTGGCACAGAAACTCAGGAGAAGAACAAGTGTGGTGGGGCAGAGCAACCTTCACCTCTGCCAAAAAGGCTCAACACTACCCGAAACAGGAGTCCAACACCCTGAGTTTCAATCCTTCTTTATCTTGCACAACCTCCCTTGATTTCCCAATTTCTTCATCTGTGAAATGGGTATTATAATTGCCATCCTACAGGATAGCAGATATCAAAGTGCTTTATAAACCATCTAGTGACACAGACACCTAAGGAATCCTTGCTATTATATAATTACAAAACATCCTTGAAACCCACTGCCCACTACAGGCTCCTGAAAGACTGAGAAGCAGGCAGACTGTATTCCTCTGTATTCTTGCCTGTGCTGCTTGCCTGAAAGGGACCCTGCCCTCATTATTGAAAACCCACAACTGGTAGCATTTTGATAGATTAAGGCTGGGCCATGCCCTGCTCTCAGGCTGAGTTCAAGGTGATATCTGTGGCTACCCAGACAGGAAGCAATGGAAGAGACAAAGCTCTCCTAAGCACATTACCGGCAGCTGTGGGACTGGGACTAGCCCACCTAATCCATTGCAGGTACCAGTAACACCTGGGGAAACTTGGACCTCTGGGTCCTGGACGGCGGCTCCACCACTCCTCCTGCCACCTCCATATCATACCAGCTGCTCAGGGACGTGAGACTCTGCCCACACACCTGAGATCCTTCTCCAACTACTGGCTGTGAGCAAGCCACCTGAAGGCCTGAGAATTGGCCCCCCAGGACACACTAACACCACTGCCAGTGCTAGCTGCTGTGGGCTTAAAATCAGGTATATTCAGCCAACTGCTTCCAAACCTGGGTCCAAAGACTGGTTGGACTGGTGTTCAAGTCTCCAGCAAAACCTCACCCCAGCCCAACTAATAACTGTTTCCTAAGCCACCAAGGAAATCACAGATCCCACTGGCTCTATGTCCTGCCTAGGAAATCATACAAAGATCACATTACTGCAGGCGCCCATCAAAGCCAACAAAGTATATAAATCTTCAGGAAAAAATTCTCGCCTTTGAAAACAATTTCCAAAAATTGGAGCAAGCAACTACTACATCAGATGCTCTGATATCAATGGAAGGACACAGGAAACAGGAAAAAGCAAGGAAATATCCCCCCCACCAAAGAACCAAAACAATTGTCTAGCAACAGATTCCAATAAAAAATAATTCCTCAGGGGGCGGCGCCTGTGGCTCAACGGAGTAGAGCGCCGGCCCCATATGCCGGAGGTGGCGGGTTCAAACCCAGCTCGGACAAAACTGCAAAATAATAATAATAATAATAATAATAATTCCTCATAATGCTTGATAAAGAATTCCAAATATTGATTCTAAAGAAGCTCAGTGATATACAAAAGGAATCTGAAAACCAATTCAGGGTATGAATGAGAAATTTACTGAGGAGTTAAATTATTTTTTGTTTTTGAGACAACCCTGTTTCCCCTAAAATAAGACAGTGTCTTATATTAATTTTTGCTCCCAAAGATGCACTAGGTCTTATTTTCAGGGGATGTCTTATTTTTCCATGAAGAAGAATACGGTACACATTTATTGTTAAATGAAAATAAAGGAAATTTATTACCTTTATTTATCTA